>JABUQX010060005.1:0-40000 GCA_015478945.1 Trachelipus rathkii | reverse complement strand
TATATATATATAAATTATATTATATATAATAATATATTATAATTGGCCGGATAGTGAATTAGCCGGATACCGGATTGCCGGCTGAAGTAAAAACCGGATTACCGGATATCCGGCAAATCTTTTTATACCCGTATATATATAACGGTATAATATATATTATATATATATATATATATATATATAATATATATATATATATATATATATATTATATATATATATTATATATAACTAATATATATATATATATATATATATATATATATCCTTTTAATTCGAATCTTGATGGTTCTGTTGCTAATTCTCCACTGAATATGCTAATCTCTCGGCCTCCTATTTTTCTTCTAACTCAATTCCTGAACGATTCTGGCATTCTTCATCCTCCTCCTTCCCTCTCAGGTGTCCTATGCCTTTGCCTGTGATTACATTTGCTGGAGTGCATGGGCTCCTGAAAATCTTATGAACGTTAGGGAATGCAGGTGGCCCGGACGGCATTCCTCCCCGAGTTTTGAGGCAGTGTGCTTCCGTGCTGGCCCCTTCCCTCGTTCAGCTATATTCTCCATGTCTCAATACTAACACTTTCCCTTAGTGTTGGAAGCACGCCCATGTCCAACCTGTCGAAAAAAGGAAGCCGCTCTTGATCCTTGTAACTATCGGCCTATAGCTCTCACTTGTATTCTATCTAAGATCTTTGAAACGCCAGTATGGCTTTCGGCGCTCGAGGTCTACTGGCGATATACATTCCTATCTTACTGATTTATGGTTTCCCCCTCTTAGGAACTACGGGGAGACTTGCGTGGTGGCGCTTGACATATCCAAAGCAGTTGACCGGGTAAAATGGCCAAGCGCGTCACTGCTCTCCAAGCTCCCCTCCCTTGGGTTTCCTCCTCCTCTTTGCTTACTTATGTCTAGTTTTCTTTCAAATCGCTCAATATCGGCGGTTGTTGATGGGGTGACTTTTTCTTCCATTTCTGTCAATAGTGGTGCTCCTCATGCTTCTGTCTTGCCTCTCGTCTTAATCTTTCTGATTCTATTCTCGCTGATCTGGATAGAATTTCCGGGGTGGGGTCATATCCAACCTTGTGAAATTAATTTCTTTAAAAACTCAACTGCTACAAATCTCCCTCTCCAAGACACCTTCTAACTTTCCTATCTCTTTCGACGGTTATCTCGTCTTTCCTGTTGACAATATAAACATCCTTGGTCTTAAGATAAACAAAAAAATGTCTAGGAAACCTCACATCACAACGGTTGTCAGGGCGGCCTCAAAGAAACTGGGAGTTCTGTTTAGACTGCTAGACTTTTTTCCTCTTCTCAGTTACTCCAGCTATACAAGGGCCTCATCCGCCCTTGTATGGGTACTGCTATCATATCTTGGGGGTTTCTCTGATTTCCAACCCGCTTTGGATTAGGTCGAGTTCCATAGGCCAAAAGGCTTATAAACGTTCTGCACTTTCCAGTTCACTTGACCCTCTTATCTTTGCGTGCGCGATGGTGGTGCTTTAATCCCTTTTCCTATAGGTACCGCAGTAAGGCAGGTGCTCGATGAACTTCTCACTCGCGTACCACCACCTTTACGTCGCCCTCGTAGCACTAGGGGTTGCTGTGTCTGCACATGATTTTGTGTTGATATTGGTAAGACTACAGGCTAGTTCGCTGCGGTTGCTTCCTTCTTTCCTGTCACCTCTGTTCTGTTTAATTCTCTTCCATCTTCCTGTGTTCCGTGCTGAAATTAATCTCCCCCACTTCAAAGCCTGCGTCTGTGCCATCGCGTAATTACGTTAGCTGTTGCTCTGATTCGTGAAAAACACTCATCCTTGAATAGGGCTCTTCCCGTGAGTGGTGGTGTGACACTGTAAAAAAAAAATATAGTATATATAAATATATTATATATATATATATATTATATACTATATAATATTAATATTATATCTATATATATATATATCAATATATATTATATATATATAATATATACTATATATATTATATATTATATATATATATATATATATATATATATATATATATCCCTCCTCATACTCCTTCTCCTCTCAGGTTTCCCATGTCTTTACCTGTGATTACACATGATCGTGTGCATGGGATCCTGAGATCTATGAACGCCAGGGAGGCTAGTGGCCCGGATGGCATTCCTCCCCGTGTGTATGAGAGATGTGCTTCTGAGGGCTGGCCGCCTTGTCCTGTTCAATCTCTACTCTCTAGTCTTAATAGCTAATCAGTTTCCACTCAGTGCTGGAAGCGCCACCCCATGTCCAAACCATTCCCCGAAAAAGGTAGCCGCTCTGAATCTTCTAACTATTTCCTCCCTATAGCTCCACTGTATTTCTATCTAAAATCTTTGAAACTCTTCTTATCTCTCATTTCCTGGATCATCTGGAGTCTCATTCCCTTCTTTCAGATCATCAGTATGGCTTTCATCGCTCGAGGTCAACTGGTGACATACTTTCCTATCTAACTGATTTATGGTCTTCTTCCCTTAGGAACCATGGGGAGTCGTTGCGTGTGGCCCTGACATATCCAAAGCTTTGACCGGTTGGCACGCGTCCACTGCGCTCTCTAAGCTCCTTCCTTGGTTTCCTCTTTCTCTGCTTAATTATGTCTAGCTTTTTCTCCGGATGCTCATATCGGCACTCGTTGATGGAGCGGACTCTTCCTCCTTTTCTGTTAATTGGTGGTGTTCCGGCAAATTCTGTTCTAATCTCCAAAACTTTATTCCTTACCTTTCATCAACGATCTCCTCAGCTGTTACTTCCAACTCTGCTCACTCTTATGCCGATGAATCAACAATCCAGTCTTCTACTCACTTCAAATCTTCTCCCTCTTTTGTTTCTAGAGTTTCCTCTCGTCTTCAGCTTTCCGATTCTATCCTTGTGGATCTGGATGGGATTTCCCGGTGGGGTCACCGAAACCTTGTAAAATTCAACTCTTTAAAAGCTCAATCTTCTCTACATCTCCCTCACAAAAACACCTCCCAACTTTCCTATTTCCTTCGACGGCTCTACGTCCTCCTGTGAAATAACATAAATATTCTTGGTCTTAACATAAAAACAATAAAGATGTCTTGAAACCTTCATATATTTCAAATGGTTGCTAAGGTTGCCTCAAAAGAAAACTGGGAGTTCTGTTCAAGTTGCGGGAATTTTTCTCCTCTGCACAGCTGCTCCGTTATATGTAAAGGGCCTTATTCGCCCTGTATGGAGTACTGTTCTCACAATTGGGGGGCTCCGGCTCCACCCTTCTATTGGATAGGGTTGAGTCTAAAGCTAAGAGACTAATAAACCTGCCCCTACTTTCAAACTCTCTTGACCCTCTATCTCTGTGACGTGACGTTGGCGCACTATCTCTTTTCTATAGGTACTACAACGGTAGATGCTCAAGGGAGTTGGCCACTCGCACTCCACCTCCATTGCGTCGCCCTTGCAATACAAGGGGTTGCCATGCTCTCGCATGAATTTTGCTTGGTAATGAAAAACCCAGACTTGTTCGTTGTGGTGCCTCTTTCTTTCCAGCTACTTCTGTTTTGTGGAACTCCTTGCCTTCTTCTGTTTTTTCCAACTATATTTAATCTTCCTCTCTTTAAAGCCCACGTCTGCGCTCACCTGAGAGATTTGCCATTGGGTGGGGTTTTTCATGTTTTATTTTCCTCCCCCTCCTTGAAAAGGGCTCGGCCCGTGAGTGGTGGTTAACTGTAAAAAAAAAAAAAAAAAAAAAAAAAAAAAAAAAAAAAAAAAAAAAAAAAAAAAAAAAGAGGTGGGCGTTCCGCAATTGCGGAATAAAACCAAAATAAATTGCGGAATTGCGATTGCGATAATTTGAAAAATGTTGCGGAATTTTTGTTAGCGGAATGCCTATATCATTCCGAAATTTAATTCCGCAATAAGAGGACTACCAAAAAAAATTGTGGAATTTCAGAGGAATGCCAAAATTTATAGTCCACAAATTTTTACACGTTGGCCATCTTTGTACGTCTGGCAGCAACACGGAAAAATCGGTATTTTTTTTGCAAAGGATCATGTTTAATAAGCCGTTTTCGTTTTTGCATTTGTGCTAAAAAAATGCTCAAGTTTGCGTTCGTTTTCGTCAACCTTTGCGCAAAATCATAAAAAACGCTCACCAAACGTAAAAAATGTCTCTAATTCTGTGTAAAATAGATTTAAATTCTGTATAAAATGGCAACAATACATAAATAAAGACATTCCTTACGTTTGATAAGCATTTTTTTTTTACGATTTTGCGCTAAGGTTGATGAAAACGAATGAAAACTTGAGTATTTTTTTAGCACAAATGCAAAAACGAAAACGGCTTTGAAGTTCGAACTATTTTCAGTATGCTAGGAAGCATTTAAGCAAAAACTTCAAAAATCCTAATTCAGTAAAATACAAAATAAAATTAAAAAACTTTGCTGTAGAAATTAGCAGTATTTTTTTTCAGGTTTTTCAATCAATATGAAGTAATTAAATAATTAAACCAAAAAACTGAAAGGCTTAAATCATGAATAAAAGTTTGAAATCAACAATTTTTAATTATTTTCTTTTATACAAATTTTCTTAAGCTTAATTTATAATGAATATAATTTATGAAATGTGTCACCACCAAATTTCAGAATAAATGAATTGTACAGTAAACATAAATAATGAATAAAATAATATAACATTGGTACCCAACATCGAAAGTCTATACAAGTATATATATATATATATATATAATGTATATATTATATATATATATATATATAATAATATATATATAAATCATATATATATATATATATAATATATTATATAAATATATATATATATATATATATTATATATAAATTTTCAAAATTATTTTGAGATATTTCCCCCAATGAGAAGAACCTACTAGGGAAGTAATTATCCGGTTATTCGGCCGGATAACAATGATATCCGGCCGGGGAGTCAAAAACTTGGCCGGATACCGGATAGTTGCCGGTATTTTTTGGCCATCTCTAATATATATATATATATATATATTATATATAATATATATACCTATATATATATATATATATACTATATATATATATATATGTGAGATGGCAGGAAGGTGGCTGTGCCAATTAAAATCGTTGGTGAATGTAAGGGACTAAGTCTTGATGTGCGCATAGAGTCTACCATGAGGTATGTGCACACTTTGTTATTGTATATTAGTGGAGGGGGACTATGGTCTGGAATAAAGAAGTATAGATTCTAAAGTTTCAATGTGTTTTCAGATGGACAATCTTAGGGCATGCTAGTGTGAGAAGAATTAATAAAATGAGGAAAATGAAATTGTATTAGAGAGATGGTGTGTGGAGAAAGGGAAATGAGAAATAAAATGAAAGTATTCTCAGATGTTTGCGTATGTGGAAAGGATTGAATGATAGTCGGTTGGATTTAAGCGATGTTTGGGACCGACCGCTGGGGAGAACCGAAGAAAGTTGGATTGAGTCGGTGAAACGAATGTCTGAAGGAGAGGAAATTGTGAGTTTGTAGAGGCGAGAAGAAAGGTGTTAACAGAGTGAATGGCGGGGGATGTGAGGGGTATGGTGGCCCACTTGGGCCAAGGAATTAAACCCTTACACTGACGATCTACCATAGTAGGTCCATCGCTGTCCCATGAAGCTTTAGGGTGGATTTTCTGACTGCGACTGATTCTTCGCTATTAATGTACTGAGGGGCGGTAAGGTTGGCTTTCTTTTCGACTTGTCATGTTCTTCGACTGCTTTTCTTTTCCGATGCTCGTCCCGCACACTTTACTCCCATTCTTGGGAAAATAAGGAAGATATATATATATATATATAGATAATATATATATTAAGATATATATATATATATATATATATATATATATATAATATATATATATATAATTATAATAATATATATATATATATTTTATATATATAATATATATATTATGCCTAATTTTGTTAAATCAACTAATTTTAGAATTTTCAAACCTTTAAAAAATTAATGTTATAGAATTCTCTTATATTTTATCTTTGCTAAAGAAATAATTAATTAATTACCTTTATTTATTTTGACCCACTGAAAAATAATAGCAATATTTAAAAATCTTACAATAAAAGTGAACAATTTGATCATTTTTTTGTTTAAAAAAAAATTCCTTCTTTAAAGTTTACTAACAAGTAAGAGGCTTGAAAGCAAAGGATCATTTTGTATTTGTAGTCAAATGCCCATGACTGCTTAAATTGTGTGCCAAAAAATATTAATATTTCTCCCGTTTCTCCGTGCATCCGATTTTTTTTAGGAGAATAAATTGATCCTCCAATTTCGAAAGAGTTTCAACTTTTCCACGGAAAAGGCGGGCGAGCTTAAATATTTCTAGCAAGGACAACCAAATGCTGAAAGGTACTTTTATTCGATGACCACCATTGTAAGGGACTTTCTGAATTTTAATAAATTTCATATTCTTTTTATATTGGATTATTTCTACTTTTATAACCATCTTCAATTTTTTTCAATACATGTGTCTTTCTCCTTAGGAATGAGTTTCTTTGCTGTTTTTAAAGTTTTTTTTCTTTTTAAATTCCGAAAAACAGCTTTCAAAACTGAAGTTAAAACTATTATCTTCAGTATCACTTTTTTCGCCCCATTCTGTTGATTAAATGAGAAGAATCTGAAGATTGGTTTAAAGTAGTGGAAAACTGTTTTTCCTTTCCTTTATACAACAAATATCTTCGCACAATCCATTTGCTTAAGAATATCTTCACATTTTTATTGTCGATATTCATTTCCTCAAGAATGAGTTTTAAAGCGTTTGGATCCCAAGATAGAAGCAGAGCACAAGATTTTATCCAGTAAAGTAAATGCGAATCTATTTTTTACTGAATTTTTCCATGCTGATACTGTAGACCCAAGTCCCTCAAGTAGTCTTTTTTTCTGATCCTTTTAAAAAAAAACTGCAAATCACTTTCATTTTTGGGATTATTGCCGATGCCATTGATTCCTTGTGGGGCTCAAGAAATTTGTACAATCAACAAAAAATTCTAAGCTATTTTAGCAATTTTTCCTAAGAAACTTTCCGTTGTTTGCTAAGCATGCATGGTTTTGAATATCATTGCAATATGAAAATGAAAAGCTGTCTTTTGTTTCAAAAAATTTTAAAAGCATATGATACTGGCTATTACATCTGGTTTATATATCCTGAATAAATCTGTGCTGTGGTAAATAATCTAGTTTGATATTTCTTCATACTTGAGGCGACGTGTGTTTAAAATGACCTACATTAATTGCAAATGAATTATATTTTTTCACGGCGGTCTCTTATTCAAATAATGATCATTAAAACTAGTCGCAAAGAGTGTAAAAAGGCAGGTTAATGCATGAAAATCCTGCTTGTGTAGCTCCTGCAGCCATATTAGGTGCGATATCCCCTACTATAACATGAATTTATTATCAGGAATATTGAAGACTATCACTTATATTAGATGTTGTGTGAGATACGTGAAAAGGTGAAACTCGAAGGATAGCATTTACATTCAATAGCTCCAATTATTACAAGCCTACAAGCAAATATTTCACTGCTCCTTACGAGTTCACGGTATATAATTATCAAAACATATTGCATAACATGACTAACGAAACATTGCCAAAGACTGCCTCACCATGACTGTCTTTGAAAATCTTAACATGAATAATCTTAGGCTCACGTAAATGCATCGCTCCATCCAGTTTCTTTAATAAATAAATAGGAAGAACTAAATTAAAAGATCAATACTGCAGACTCGAAAATATTGTCATTTGAAATTATCATAAAGATCGAATTAAAATTATTTCAGATTGTATATCAAAGAATCGGTACAATTTTGTCGATTCCGATTCCTGAAAAAAAACCGATTCCGATTAATCGTCCCATCACCAAATATATATATATATAATATATATATAATATATATATATATATATATAATATATATATAATATATATATATATATATATATATATATATAATATATATATATATATATATATATAGAAGGTTATATATATGTTGAAGAACCACCCTCATTAGCTGAAGACTAGATGATGTTGAAGAAAGTGAGCGTTGTCGCGATGAATTTGCGTTTCGTCCCGGGGGGCTGCTTGGACTCATCAGGTGAGGTTTGCAGCCCCCTTTCCACCGAGACGCCACAAAACCATATGATCCATATATATATATAGTATATATATATATAATATATATAATATATATATATATATAATAATTATATATATATAGTGATGCTCTAATGTCAACAACACTTACTTTGAAACTTTCTATGATGGCAGACAGGCCCCCTGTTGTTGACATTCCCATCTAGTTTATGCAACCGAATTGAAGGCAAATCTGCTATAATTACTTTGATAATAGACCTGATGGATCCTGAACACACTACTGTTTGGTACAAACTTACCGTAATCCAATAACTAAAGAGAGCAGATTCAATTGTGCAAGGTTCGTCTCTTTTACAATTGTAATTTAGTATCAAAAAAAAAAAAAAACTTACCAAAATTATTGAAATAGATAGTTCAAAAATTGATTGACACCACTATTAAATATATACATATAATTAAAAAAAAAACATTACACAAAATAAATGTCTCAATAATAAATATTATATATACTATAAAAATACCCAATAATGTTAATAAATAAAATAAAATAACTTGTTAAATAGATAAATATATAGATGAGAAAATAGATAAATTAAGTATTACTATAATATTTAATTTATAATACGTGCGCAGAATTAAAGCTTACGTGAATTGTTTCTTTGTCACAAAGAAATTTTCCCTTGCGTAGCAAGACAAAGGATCCAGAATGCAAGGAAACGTGATCAGCTGATACGAAATGAATGCAACCCGGAAAACAGCTGATTGATTAGAGTACGACCAAGCTTGCCAATTGCCCTATAACACTGAAGGTATTATAAAACCCTTGGCAAATAAATATTGAAAATATTTATTTGAATTTTAAATTGAAAACGTATAAAAAACTGAAACGGCAAAATCACTTGAAAAGGTCAAAAAACGGCTGTTAAAATTTTACTTTTGTTACCTTAAATAAATTGTAAATACCTGTTATCCTGCAATATTGGTATTCCTGGAATGCAGCACACACATTAGACAATCTTTAGCTCGATTGCACCTCACATTAAAATATATTAAAAATAAATTATAAACCACTGATAATTTAAAACGAACAAATTAACACTTTTAAAGCCTTACCAAAAAAAAAACTTAAAACAACCTTGTGTTTGCACTTATACACATTTAAATTAATAAAGAAATATAAAATATTGGTTACGCAACTGGAAACACTGTGCACACTGACAAACGCTTATGCAGACTATTTTAACCTTTAGCAGACGAACTTAATAATTATTGCCACGTTTACACCAAACATGCTTGTTCCAATAAATTGTTCGCGAAGGGAAAATCATGCATCAACTAAAATTATTATTATTACTCAAAACCAAATCACTCCGATACTCAATTATCCAATTAAAACATTCAAATTTAGAAGACAAAGAAATGCATACATTTTTCTTTCTATTTCTCAGGTACGCACTATACATACAATTTAGAGAAAGTGGCTAAACGTGTCAACGCGGGTCTGGTTAAAGACAAAACGATAAAAAAGAAAAAAAAAAAAAAAAAATACACCTAAAACCAATGCAAATATCAAGCCTCATTCGCAGTTCCAAACTTCCACACCATGCATATTGCAAATTCATATTCCCAAGCATAGAAATATCAATTTTAATATATTATATATATATATATATATACGTATATATATATAGATATATATACTATATATACATAATAATATTATAATATATATATAGTATATATATTATATATATATAATAAATATATATAATATATATATATATATAATATAATACACAAGCTTTACACTAAAGAATTTGTTAAAGCAGTTTTGAAATAATAATAATAATAAAATTTAATTGAGTCTCTTAAGAAGTAGGATGCCTAGAAAAAGAATCGCAATGCAATTGTTATTAATTTATTACCTGAAAAATTTATAACACTTGTATAATATATATGTATATATATATAATAATATATATATATATATATATATTATATAATATATATATAATATATATATTATATATATAGTAGATTATATATGGTCGGACGCTATCTGAAAAACCGACGCTTCACTGGGAGAGAATCAATATAGACAACTTTTGGGGTTTAATATCACAATAATAAGAGCATGTTTGTAGCATTACTTTTAGCCCTCCTTACCAAGCGATTACAATAATTCTGCTTACATGACATTCTCATTAATACATTTGTTATTGGGTGAAACGATGTTTGAAAATAAGAAGCGATCTATGACGTTTTTTGCAAGACATCGAATGAGACAATTCTGACATGAAATACACGCCTCGTCTCCTCCTAAGCGTCGATATAAAAACAAAAGATAAACTACTCGCGAGACTATAGCAGTCAGCGCCTCTGAGCTTTTGCAACAGATTATTGAGCATCGATTTTACGATTCCGATAAACATTTCCTGTTTATCCGACAATTTCTTCTTTTTGGGAGCCGATGGTACTTCGTCGTTGTCATCACCGACTCGTCTCTTGAGAGAAAGATCTTTCGTTTTTAATCTTCCGGAACCGTGGTCTGAGGAAAGGAAATCCACAGCCAACCTCGTCGTTGTCGATCGGTCGACCGACCTTTTTTCTTGACGGGATTTGCAATTATGAAATCCGCAACGATCTTCGTCGCAAGTATCCAAGTGAAAAATAGTGATGTGATTGTAAATAATTTTGATAGCGCATTTGTGAGTCGCGCGGGTAACGTGAGAAGCGGTTTCTTTGAACATCGAACAGAGCGGTTTATGTTTTACTTCTTCGCAAGACATCGCGTGGCCGAATTCTTCCAATAAATTTTTCAGTCGTTTTGTCTTGATAGACTCTAATAAAACTGTATACAAATTATTCGCTATGCGATAACACGCTGATTTTTTATGCCTTTCTAGCAGAGATTCAAACCTCAGTTCCAAGATGTCGATCAACAGTTCCTGTTCTTCGGAAAATACTACGTTTTTTGGGGAAGGTGGTGGCGATTTGTCTTGAGGAGCGCCCTCGGCCATTCGCACCTTTTTTTCTTTAAAGCTTTTTCTACCTCCAGAAACTTTTTTCCCGTCGCAATCATCATTAATACGTTTACGAGCCCCGACGGACTTTAGCTTTAGTACATTACACCTGAATCTCAAATATTTAAGGTGTTTGAAATCATCTTTCTGCTTTATTTGGTCGCTATTAGAACACCCAGGATACGGTTCACTTAAACTAAAAGAACGCTTCTCGTTGATTACGCTGACTGTTGGGGTTTGGACAACCAAATACGATGCTAAATCTGGACTCAGAAACGAATATAGAACTCGAAGAAATTCCGCCGGCATAAGTGATTTTTGATCGTTTCTGTGGCAAAAAACCTGGTGATTAATAAATATATCGTAGAACGATAGTGTTCGATCTTTTGAAAGAACGAGGTACCTCTTCATCCAGCTTTCGGCGTAAGAAATTCGCTGTTTAAGCGAAACCTGTAACTCATCGTCAAACCCAGATTTTCCAGGTTGTGTCATCTTAGCTTCAATTGCGTGTGTAAATTTAGAAGATTCGCGTATTTCCGAATTTTTTACAGCTAAAGAATGACTCGAATATCGTCACACTCGACTTGGCACTTCTTATAACTGATACCACAGACGGCCCTATCGATCTTTTATACTTTTTTAAGGCTTACATCATCAGCTAGTTATTACGTGGCACCCGGAGATAGCGACCAAAAAATTAATAAAATTTTTTATTTCGTAATAATAATAAAAAAATGATTTGTTTGTTTTCGAGATAAAATATATTATTCGTTTCAAATTATATTTCAGAGAGCCGAGACAAAGTTTAAATTTTTTTTTTCACAGTCGAATATTTTTCCTATTTCGGACTTAGATCATTGAGGTAAATTAATTCCTGATAAAACTTTACTATATGAGCTATTAAAAGAAATTGAAATAATTTTGGTAAATAATAATGTTTTGCTTAATAGTCAAAAAAATAGTTTAAAAAAAAATATTTTTCTTAGAATTTGTCACCAAAGCAAAATTTAAATAAATTATGATATTTGTTTTTTTTAAATATGTTTTGCTTAATAATCAAAAAAATTCAAGCTTTTAAAATGTATTTTTAATATAATATGTCAGCTAAGCAAAATCTAATTAAAATAGAACAATGGATTATTTTAAATTAATTAAATTGGAATATTTTGTTTTTCGAAATACTTTTTGCTTACAAACCTTTCGTCTAAAAAGAGAGATTTTCGCCTCAGGTTCATATAATTTAAACGCACAAACGAGGCTGCTTCTTAGTGGGAACAGAACATACGGCCAAATACGAATTGGTTAAAAACGAATCTATTATACAACGACGTTACCATAAGGTAACGCATCAAAGGGTTCGAAATACGACTTTACTACTCAATAATAGAAGGCTTCTGTTAACCCTCGCCCTTTCATCATTTGGTTTACAGGGCGACGAATCTGCGTCGGCTTTTATCAATCGAAACATGGAAAAGCGCCGCCGCGATAAAAATTGCCGCTCAAATGCGCCAACATTATAAGGAATGTGATGCAAAAAATCTTCCAAATTTTTGAATTAAAGCCAGAACCCTACGACAAAGTTGCCTCGAAAAACGCATCAAAAATGTTATCCTAAAAGTAAACCGGCAGGGTTGAAGACAAAATAATAATGATATTCCTACTAATGACAGGGATTCGGTTTGCAAACTTCTTCAAAAAAAACTCTCAACATAGAGGATAAAGATATCAGAGCTGTAGTTCGCGGCAAACCAAAGAAAACGATTAAAAAACGAAAATCAGCGCAGTCCATTTTGCAACGTAAACTGCGGTTTCTCGTGCGAGGGCAAAGTAGATCAAATAAGTAGACGCGAAAATTTCGAAAACTATTTGAAACTCGCGAACGCGGAAAGCAAGGAAAGATTTTTGGGACAGCTTATCAAAAGATTCAAGCCGAAATATCGATACCCGGTTTCATGCAGTCGCAGAAATTTTAATAAAGCGTTTTACTTGTTTGTCGATAAAGGGAAGAATCGAATTTGCAGGGGGTTCTTCAAGAAAACTTTCAATATTACGGATAATGTTATCAACGTCGTTGCCAAAAAGAAATACTCGGAAAGAGAACTCCAGCATTCGCGAGATCTCGTAAGAAACGAACATACAACTACCGCTCGAGTCGAAAACGTGACAAATGAAAACGTTAACAAATTATGAAGCGCGGTTCCCAAACGGGTAAATCGTGGCGTTTTTTCTCTTACCACTCATATTTGTTTGCATAAAACATCAATATTATACATGATAATAATAAAAATTGTTTAAAAAAATTGTATCTTCATTCCTTCTTTATACCTTTTTTTATTAAAAGAAGCTAAGGCCGCCACATCTTCGTTTCTAATTTTGTTATTCGTGAGTAATCATATATATTTTGGTTAATTATCAAAATGAACGTGTTTGGAATATAATTTGTGGAAAAAAAATTAATTAAACTTTAATATAAAGAACACTTTGAAAACCTTACGCTCCATCGGGGCACGAAATAACCGTTACCTTGGACTTCCGGAGATGCCGACAAAATAAATTTTGTCGTTCCCTAAGATTTTTCACGAGAAACCGAAAAAAGTTGGCTGAATCTAGACTTTCGAGAGCGTTTAGGTTTAAGCGTGGTTGTTTTTAACGAATTAATAATCGAAACGTGCTGGTCGGCTTCGCAATCTCGATTCATTTTTCGAAATGCTTCGATATCATAAAACTAAAGCAGCTGGAAGAGGTTATACGCCCTTTTCTCCGTGGTGTCGCCTTCTAAAGAACACTTTGAAAATTAACATGAAAATATCTAAAGGGTTCCTTCCCCCCCCTTATGCTACGATCGGGGCACTAAATAACGTTACTTTCGACTTCTCGAGAGTAGGGGCAAAATAAATTTTTCGTTCCCTAAGCGAGTTTTTCTCGAGGAAGCCAAAAAAAAATTATGGAATCTGGAATTCGAGTTGCCGGGTGAGTTTAGGCGCGTCGAAATTGCGGTCGCCTATTCCGATCCGTCAAAAACTAATAAATAGTAGTACATAGATAGATTATAGTATCTAGATATAGATATAGATTATTATTTATCGGTAAATGACCCCCATTTAAAGCGCTTGTTCCATTTTCGTAAACCTAAAAGCAGCTGGAGAGTGCTTAAATACCCCTCGTTATTAATCGTGGGTGTAGGGCCTTCTAAAGAACACTTTGAAAATTAACCTGAAAAAATCTCTTGCTTGGACGAACGACGTCGTTACTTTCCGGTGGTGTCGGGCTTTCTGGGAACATTTCGAAATTTACGCTCCAGTCGTAGCACGAAATATCGTTACCTTTTGCTTCTCGGGAGATGGAGCAAAATAATTTTTTCGTTCCCTAAGCGAGTTTTTTTTTCGGAGAAAACAAAAAATAAATAACGGAATTTAGGAGTCCTTGAAGTTCCTTAAGGTCCTGCGTGTCGTTACGAAGTAATAGATAAAAACTGCGGTCTCCTATCGCGATTCGTCGATCAGTTTTCGAAACGGCTTCAGATATCGAAAAACTAAAGGCGGCTGTAGTGTGCTTAGACACCCCTCGTTAATTTTCGGGGGTGTTGGGCCTTATAAAGAACGTTTTGAAAATAAACGTAAAAAAACCACCCTAATGGTCCCCTCCCACCGGGCACAAAATAACGTTACTTTTTACTTCTCTGGAGATAGGAAAAAATAAGCCTTTCATTCCTTGTTCGCCTATCGCGATCCGTCGATCAGTATGATGTAAGATGCTTAGACGCCCCTCGCGACTTTCCGGTGGTGCCGATTTGGCACTAAATAACGTTACCTTTAACTTCTCGGATGATTGAGCAAAATAAAATTTTCGTTCCTTAAGCGAGTTATTTTCTAATGAAGCGAAATAAAAATTATTACGGAGTCTAGGACTTCGCGAAGTCCCGTAAGGTTAAGCGTGTCGTAACGAAGTAATAGATCAGACTTAATTAAAAAAAATTAAAAATAGTTATAAAATATTTTCGATAAGTACCTAACACGACACTTATTTCACTCAGAAACGTCGTTGTTAAATAATCTCGAGAGACTAAAAGCGAACGTAAGGTGCTTAGACGTTCCTCGTTACTTTCCGGGGGTGTAAGGTTGGCACGAAATAACGTTACTTTGTACTTTTAGGGAGATTGAGCAAAATAAAATTTTCGTTCCCTAAGCGAGTTATTTTCTAATGAAACTAAATTTTTTTTTTTACGGAGTCTATGACTTCGCGAAGCCCCGTAAGTTTAAACGTGTCGTAAAGAAGTAATAGATCGAAACCGCTGTTGACTATCGCGATCCATCGATCAGTTTTCGAAGCCGCTTCATCTTCTATATACTATTATTATTTTGTTTAATTTACTCTTCCATAAAACACCATCTTCTTTAACAAATCATTTTCTAGCGGTTACTAAATTAAAAAAAAAATCAAAAAAATAATAAAATTTTTTCGATAAGTACCTTACACGACACCCATTTCACTCGGAAACGTCGTTGTTAAATAATCTCGAGAGACCAAAAGCGAATGTAAGGTGCTTAGACGCCCCTTGTTACTTTCCGTGGGGTGTCGGGCCTTCTAAAGACTTCTCGAATTGACAAAAAAATTTTCGTCTTAAGCGAGTTATTTTCTAATGTAACCCCCAAAATATATAGTCTAGGACTTCGCGACCCCTTCAAGTTAAGCGTGAGGTAACGAGTAACAGAAAACTGCGATCGCCTATCTCGATGCGTCGCGTAATTTTTTTTTTTTGGTTTTTTATAAAAAAACTCGCTTAAGAACGAAAAAAAAGTGTGCATCTATTCGTTTCGAAGCATGATGCAGCATATTTAATCGTGATCAGCAAATAAAATAATTTGAATATTTTATTAAATTATATGTGCTTAATAATCAAAAATAAATAAAGCGCAAATAATACAAATTTAATGTATTGAAATTTATTGTCTAATGTTCAGTTTAGCTTAAGTCAATAATTTAAGTTGCAAAATATATATTTGCAAATTAATTTCTTTAACAAGCCTATGTTTTTTTATGTTCGAATATGCAATTTCTAAATATCGTTTTGCTTATTACAAAAAAAATAAGCTCTTAAAATTATTTTAAAAATTTAATAAGCAGTAACAATTTTAATTGTTATCTCATATTTATTAATAAATTAAAAATGGAAATTTGTTTTCGCGGAAACTGGGGGGGATAAAACATTTTCAAGAATTCGTCGAGTTTGAAAACTTACGACGCTACAAGAAAAAGAAATAGACTCGTGGATCAGGCGTAAGATAATTTTCTCAAAATGAAAAAAAAAAATTTGAATTTTTTTGGATATGATTTTTTTCTCGAAAACTACGATAGCTACAAGAAAAACTATAACATTCTGGAACTTCACGTAGAAAAGTTCATAAAATTTGAACAAGGAAAAGATTCAATATTGCGGCTATGGTATAATTTTCTCAAAGACGAAATTAACTTGATATAAATCAAAATAACACTCGGTGAATCAGCGGTAAAAAATTGTTCTAAAAAATGGAAAAAAAAATCTTATTTTTTTGGGCTATTTTATTTTTTCTCAAAAAAATACATAGTACAAGAAAACTACAACATTTGAATCGCGTAAAAAATTTCAATATTGCGGATATAATTTTTGATTTTTTTTTTGTATATTTTATTTTTTTCTCGAAAACTACGATAGCTACAAAACAAATAATAACCTTAAATAGTGTTCTGAAAATGCAAAAAACATTTTTGATTTTTGAACTCTTTTTATTTTTTTTCTCGAAAACTACGATAGGCTACAAGAAAAACTAATAACACTCTGAATCAGCGAAGATACGTGTCTGAAAATATGAAAATTGGAATCTTTTTTTTTTGGCTATTTATTTATTTTCTCGAAAGCTGCGATAGTTACAAGAAAAAGCTGATTTCGTTTTTTTATGTTTTAAAACAAATTTTTTCTTTTCTACCGAAGAAGTAATTAATTCATCAATAAATAAGATGTCGAGAAAAAAAATAAAATACCCAAAAAAAATCAAAAAAATTTTTTTTTTTCCATTTTAAAACAAATATCTTACGCTGATTCCACGAATTTATTTAGTTTTCTGTTAAAAGGTTTTGTATTTTTGATTGTGCCATTATACCTTCGATTATATCTTGACTGTCGTTCGTTGTTTGTTAAACTAATATAAGTCGAAGGTAGGCAAATTCGGAAAAATAATTTCGACTTAAAATTATTTGGGAAATATTCTCTGTGATTTTTTAGATTTCACACTTTATACCCTTGACTTAATCAGTTCCCGTTGACGACGCACTATATTGGTTGAAAAAATAGTTTATAACTTAAAGGTGTTGCGCGATCAAGTGAGATCGTTTTCGTTTCCTTCGAAAACGTCCACTATAATATGTCGCCTTACGGGAAATCGCAAAAGCAGCTCAACGCTTTCAAATACCAGCTACCTAACCTAAAACTATCTTCAATCCGGTTATGACGTCATATAGTGACGCTCTGATCGGTAACTGATATAATTTCGAAGGTCTAAGTGCAAATTCCGAAAAATAATTTGACTTTAAAATTTTGCACGTATTATTTCTTTGAGAAATTTTAGAATTTACATCTTCATAAAATTTATTGACCTCTACTTTACTTAGACCTTCGACTGCACTTAGACCTCGACTTAGCACTTAGACCTTCGACTTACACTTAGACCTTCACTTAGACTTAGACCTTCCACTTATACTTAGACCTTCGACTTAGCACTTAGACTTCGACTTATACTTAGACCTTCGACTTATACCTAGACCTTCGACTTAGCCCTTAGACCTTCGACTTAATACTTAGACCTCGACTTAGCACTTAACCTTCGACTTATACTTAGACTCTTCATTATACTTAACTTCTGACTTGGCTCGTTCGTTTGTGGAACTAACTATAAGCGAAAGTCTAAGTGCAATTCCGAAAAATAATTTCGACTTAAAATTTTTTTGGAATTATTCTGCGAGATTTTTTTAGATTTCCACACTTAGACCTTTGACTTTAGATCAGTTCCCGTGAGGACGTCACTATAATGGGGCTGAAGTTTAGTTTATACCTTAAAAGTGTTGCGCGATCAATTAATCGTTTTTCGCGTCCTTCCAACGTCACATAGTATAGTGTCCCTTACGGGAATCGCAAAAAGCGGCTGAAACGCTTTCAAATTACCCATTACCTAGCTAAACTATCTTCTAATCATTATACGTTCATTAGTGACGCCCTGATCGGAACTGGATATACAGTCGAAGTCTAAGTGCATTAGAAAATAATATGGACTTAAAAAAATTTTGCGTATTATTTCTTGAGAAATTTTAATCCCTTTACACTTAACCTTCATTTATCCTAGGACCTTCGAACTTAACTTAGACCTTCGACTTATACTTAGACCTTCGACTTAGCACTTAGACTTCGACTAGGCACTTAACCTTCGACTTGATACTTAGACCTTCGACTATCACTTAGACCTTCACTTATACTTTAGACTTCGAACTTATACTTAGACCTTTTGACTGCTCGTTGTTTTTCGTTCAACTATTAAGTCGAAAGTCTAAGTCAACATTCCGTAAAATAATTCGACTTAACTATGGTGAAAGTTCACATGATCATGTGAGTCTGATTTCCACTAGATTGACCTAAAAGACATTTATTTAAACTCATGCTGAGACGTCACTTAATATGGCTGATATTAGTATTGTATAGTTTATTACCTTATTAATAAGTAATATTGGTTAGCAGCGATCATGTATATATTAATATCCGACCTCTATTTCGACACCGGATATAAGACATATTTTCTAATATAAATATTTGGTCAGAGTTTAACTCACGAATTCTTACGAATGGACATTTGAACTCAACAACTCTTAAAAACGGACATTTGAACTCAACAACTCTTAAAAACTATCTTCAATCTCTTGCAGTTTGTCAAATAGCTCCATATTCACTTTATTTATATATCTTTTACCCAGCGATGTAAACGATTTTATGATCCTGTTATAAAACATTTTAATAAAAGTTGATATGTATAAATAATAGTCATAACGAGAAAGAAGATAGGATGATTTCTGCTACCTTTTTTGTGCACGAATCGCGGAAAAGGGATACTTTTCGAATGTCTGCCCGTCTGTATTGCAATGTGCAACTAGGAGCGAACTTTCACGTCTTTAAAATTTCAAACAGTAAGACCCCAATAAAAATTGATAATTATTTTAAAAGATAATGAATTTACATACAAATTTGAGTTGTTCCTTAGCTATGATAGTATTAGCGTATGTTATACGTCAAAGAATCGTGGATAGCTACGAGAAAATAAATAAAAAGAACCTCTCTCGAGTAAGTCAAATTTATAACACGACGATAGTAGAATTATTCTATTACTTCAATTTGTATTAAAAAAAATGAATTGTTTAATTTAAATATTTTAATTTTTTTATTTCTATTGAGAATAAGACTAAGACGAGGCTACTCTCAGAAAATGGCAAAACTCAATTTTCTGCGTTCCCATAGAAATGCTTCTGCGTCATGAAGCTATCAAGTGTTTTTCTCGAGTGAAAGGCAGCATAGATAACAATAATCTTTCTGTAATTATTTTTTTTATTTGTGAACATTATCTTATACACTAGCTTATTTTTCTCGGATAATAATTCTCTCTGTTAGAGCTTTGAGAGACT
This sequence comes from Trachelipus rathkii, assembly GCA_015478945.1. Taxonomy (NCBI): domain Eukaryota; kingdom Metazoa; phylum Arthropoda; class Malacostraca; order Isopoda; family Trachelipodidae; genus Trachelipus; species Trachelipus rathkii. Next base: position 20,138 of record JABUQX010060005.1, on the reverse strand, counting down.
AAAAGAATTTAATATATATACTTTTTGTTTTTTTGTATATGTTTTTAGCGACTTGTTTTCAGTCTGGTTTTTCTTTTCGTAAATATACTACGAGATAATTGTGTGAAGTATCGGCGTCAAAGAAACCGTAATTGTGAACTTCTGTCAATGCTAGTCACGAGAATGATCTTAACTAATCTGTCTGGCTAAAAATGTATATGCTTGCTCTCAATAAATAAATGCCTTCAGGAGATATTAAAATTGTGTTGGCGAGAGACTTGACTTCAACTTTGTTGCAAAAAAATCAATTTAAGATCAAGCAGCAATAAGAGTACAGTGTATAAAAAATCTTAAATATAGAGCAATTAAATCAAGAAACAACAACGCCATATCATAAAAAAAGTCGAAGAAAAAAAACTGAAATCTTCACAGCGGATTTGTGTGTTGGGATATTCGTCGCGTGGAGTAGGACGCGCACTACAAACAGATTCAGCGCTACAAGAAAATAGTTTCAAGTGTTCTTTAGTCAGTTGCGTAAGAACGTAGTTTGTTATTCGCAATAATGATGAGCTCTGAAAAGAGTGTGTTTAACATGATATAGAACATTTTCGTGGCCATTTTGTTTAGTGTTTAATCATCTAGATCCGGATTACCGGGAAGATTTTTTTATATAATTAAAACTAAAAATTAAAAACATTAATGAAGATGAGCAAAAGCAGTAACGTTTAAAGATTTGAATAATAAAAGATAAATTAAATTAAAAAAGGGAAAAATTCAATTTTTTTTTGCGGTACTAGTAATCGAATTATATCGTATTAATTTAAGCTATAAATCTAATAGTAGTCGATATACCTATATATAGTATGCATAGAAGGAAATAGTACTATTATCTCTCTATAATTAATGATAAGCTCAATTAAGTATATTATATAGATATATCTATGAATATATATGATAGATATGATATATATCATATATTATATAATTAGTATATATATATATTAAGATATATAATATTATATATATATATATATTAATTATATATAATATATATATATTAGAGAGAATATATAATATATTAATATATATATTTATTAATAAGTAAGATATAGATATTATATATATATATATATATATATTATATTATATATATATTAATATATATAAGTAGTATTATTATGATAATATATATATTATATATAGATAGATAGATACATATTATAAGTAATAATATATATAATCATATATATATATATTATATATATATATATATAATTCACATAATGGATATATTATAAGATAATCTTATAATATAATATATTATGAATATTATATAATTAAATATACTAGTATAGTATATATATCATAGTATATATATATATATATTAATTTACATTTTAGCTTTATCCGTTAAAAGGCTTGCGCATAATTTTTTATTTTTTTATTAATTGATCAGCCTCCTTAAATTAGTCTCTATTAATTAATATAGTAAACGTTAACAATAATTAATTGGTATTATAATATAAATAATAAATGAATATATAGATATATTTCATATATATAATATAATTAAATACTAACGATAAAAAACTACTAGATTAATACTAAAGAAAAATTTAATGATCATTCGATGTGAATTTACAGCGTTAGATAATATATGTTTATAAATAATTTTTAGAAACTCGCAATAATGGTGAGATTTTTTTTTGGATATTAGTAGTATGTGGGTTACGCTGGATACGACTAATACTATTATCAATAAAATATGATATAACAATCATATTTCGAACTAATGTTTAAAGAATAATTTTTCTAAATTCAGTAACAACAACAATAAGTATTATTATTATTTTATAATTATATCTTGGTATATTTATTTATTTTCGTACGAAAACTATACGAGAGCTGCATATGTAACTAATATACAGGCGTTTGAGGAATCTAACGTGAGAAGGAATAAATATGTTCGAAATAATGAGCTCTGAATTTTAATCATGTGTTTATAATTTTATTTTTGGGACTAGATATTTTAGTTTTTATGGTTGGCTCTATAGAATAAACTTTGCTAGAGATGCGTATATACAAGTGATAAAATACGATAAACTAGTAGGGGGAGCAGCGTAAAGATATAATATGGCGGTGAATGTCTCTAAATAGTACTAGTCGTATATAGATACTGTTCCGATTTATATGGTATCCCGCCACGCAGCAGCAATGTCACCGAGGAGTTTCACTGTACATAGACTAGCTACTATGAGAACGTATGTTAAGTAGTACTGTATCATATGCAGGTTCTATAAAATGTTATTGCAAGATGACACTATAAGTAGTGACAGAAACCTCTTCTACGAGCGTATACGTCCCAGAGTGGACGGCACCCTGGAAGGAAGAGGGCGCTGCCCATACCTAAAAATAGAAATTAATTGATTCTTAGAGGTGAAATTGTTGGGAGAGAAGATCTGACAGAGTCTGGATTTCTGGATAAGAGTCGGGATCGGGAATCAAGGATAGTTTAGCAGCGCATTCCGGGTGCTGGCTTCCGTGCGGTGTCCGGTATTTAGTATAATATTGAATTTGTGTAATGGTAGGAGGTGTACAAAATTATAGTATCGTTACGGCATGACTAACTAATGCGATTAATCCCGAACAACGCACGTACATAGAATCATCGGAGTATGATCAGCGAATTTCTAGAGATCGCTATGTAGAGGTGTAGCTGGGCAGGCAACGTAGAAAAATTAAGACGGGATGTGGCGACTGAGAGACAAAGTTGAGAGAAGGTATGTCGGCACCTCTAGAGATTTGCAGAGGAAGAAAGAGGACAGAGAAGAGTCTTAGAGCATAGTGTGTGAAATTCGAGAGCTCGATACCACGGGGAGACCACCCCGATGGCAGGATCAGTGAGCGGCACCGTTGCTGGAGCCGTTGCGGTGCGGAGTGTAATTCGAACAGTTTCCGCTGATCAGAGCAAGCGAGATGTATGGGTGTCCTTATATGAATCGTAGTATCGACGTCTCGCTTACGACATCGTGGCGAGTTAAGTCGTGAGCGCTCTAAAGATCTCCCGCCTGGTGGCGGTGAAAAGATAGAGAGGATAGAAGATCAATTAAAAAGATGAGAAATAGAACACTTAACACAAATCTCCTATTCTGACTCTCTTCCTGAGTTTATTAACATAATAACCCAACGCAGCGGTGTTTGCAGAGCACTCACCCACCTAGATTCGCCAGCTCACTCCTTAGTATAAGTACAGGGTGAACTGTAAATCAAACCACCCTTCCTCTGTCCTTGTCTCTCACGCGCCCTCTGTGAGCCTTTAGCCTCCTCCTCAGTATGTATTCGACAGCTCATATTTTTGAGTTAATAAAAACATAACGACTCAACGTGTTTGCTTTTGTACGTGTTTATAACTTAAATAATAATATACTGTTTTTACTATTTAATCCTAAAGCTCATAAGTAAAATCAAGTCAAATTTTAGAAAGGAACTTTAATTTCCGAAAACGTTCGCTAAATTTTTGTATATTACTGATATATTTCGTTGTTTTACTTTCTGTATATTTGTATATATATATTATTTAATGTGACAAATAACTCATATCACTATTTTTTAGCCTTTTCTACTCGTTTTATTACCTTAATCAGCGCAATTATATATTAACTTGTGTTTTTTATTCAATATTTATCTCCTCAACCTATATAACAGAGTTTAAGCATTCAAGTTGTAAATTCTAATTCCTACACATCGTAACACAACGTCACCCTCATCGACTCCGTTCTGGATCACATAAAAGTAAAGACCATTACCTCGCATTAAAACCCAGCCATCGCCGTCTTACAATGATACAATCCATGAATATCATACATCAGTTCTATGTTTCAGAGAGGTCAATCAGTTTCGAGCTCGTCTATTTAATGAAAATATATTAGTCTCTAATATAATAGAGAGCAACATATCATATATAAACTTTTACAGACGTAGGAGTGTGTCATCTAAGGACGTCATTAATTCATATTATTTTATTCACTCAAATTAAATCAATAAGCCTTAAGTACATAAGAATAAGACCTTAAATCAATCTCGAGTGCGTATACAAAGCGTTATAGATAAATACTCATCAACGACAAAATCCAAAACACACAACATATTGAAAAAATCTTTTTAATGATATGTTCAATTTTCTTGGGGTAATAATTATAAAGCATAGTTTTGGCTCGAAAACGTACTCACGCTGACAAGGATAATTAATACTGAGATGAATACAATTCTAGAGCTAAGTCCAGAGCGGTCAGAATAATAAAGTATACATCGTAAGTACTTTAAACTCTTTTTTTGTGCAGGCTTATTTTCTTTAAACATAACAATTATGTTATATATTTTTTATCATTTTTCTCGCAAAGTAAACTATCAGTATTTACAAGAGGAAATGATGGTTTTTCCATTAGGCGCATACCACTTAGTTCTATATTTATCTACAGAGTCCCAACAGAGAATGATATTTAATCGTACTAAGCATTTTGCACATATAATTACTATATCCACATAGCGTTTCTCTCCTAAGAGATTTAATAGAAATATCAAACGACAAAATACATATCATATATTAGCACATACTCAGCAACAAATATTACATAAGTTTTATCCATGTTCATACATATAACAACAGAAAAGTAATAGATAACCATGAATCGCTACTGACTATAGAAGTTCACTCAAACCCGTATTCATCGTATCTTATGTTTCTTTAAGCAGTCATCTCTTAAATCATACATATCTGTTAATTTTACTAGACTTTCGATAACCATAGTGATATAAGTATTACAAGAATATACATTTTGTGTGTACCATTATAGCCTCGTGATCCTATCTATATATCGATCCGATCTACTCTCGATTCTAATTGTTGCATAATAGAAGTCAACGTCTAAGTGTAAATTCCGAAAATCAATTTCGATTTTGAAAATGTGTTGGGGAAAAGTATTTTCTCGGGATGTTTGAAGTGTTTCACACTGTATAACCCAGTTTGTATCGTTCACATTCAGCATATCACCGCTAATAGCAGTATCGATAACTACTGAACTACTAAGGAAGGTGTGAAGGTTGATAGGAGTATAATACTAACGACAAACCTAACATAAAGCACTTCTAGCGTTACTGCGGAATTTGATCTCATGGGTAATCATATCACAGACGATATGTTCGTCCACCACTCTAGTACAAACAGTCAAAACAAGTAGCTAACATGAGACATTACAAAACTCAATTGATTCGTGCGTTTTACCCTTTACTCACAGTGGAATCGACTCACATGAGCCGGTAAAGCAGTATTATTATACACACTATACTTCAAAGCCAGGTACCGAAAGCGAAAAACTATCTTCAATCGATGATATGGACCGGATCTTATACTAAAGTTGAGTACCCCATCATCGATCTCAACTAGTGAACATGGAAACTTTATACTTTCTGCATCGAGAGTCACGCAACCTCGAGCTCGCTCAAATTGCACGAAAAGATAGATCGTCACTGTATATGAAAACTTTATTCGATGATAGAGGATATCTGCATGACAGTTAGAGAAAATAAGTCTCGTGAGTATTGAATTCCTTACAGCTATAGACTTTTACTCTGCGCCTATAAAAAAACTTACTTAAAGACCGTTCCATAACTTAGCCCACTTTTCTAACTCATCAAAACTTCGAATCCCAGCACTTAACTCAGAGACCGTTCAAACTATTTTCTTACACTTCGAAATTAACTTCGAATAAACCTTAATATCCTAATAACAATAGACCTTCCAACGTCTTGTACTGACTCTTCATCGACCATTCTGTACGTCTTTGATAGACACTTATTTGATGACGTGCGAAAATCGTCTATGAAGGAAATTCTTTTCAACCACTAACATACTTTACTCTATATCATCCTTATTCCTAGACAATGGAGGAAACTCCTACAAACTGGAGAAAATATGCCTCAGACACATTTGGAATAACTACTCGCATAAGATACATACTGACCTGCAAGTAACTTGAGCCTTATTTGAACAATACGTTAGACGTATCTCCTCACCCATACGGTAAATCATTAGACTAGATCACGAGCAGAAATCATTAGTAGGTTCACTTTATATTACTTAGAACCCTATCGCGAATATAATCGCTATGAGACCTGCGACGATAAGCATATTAGATTTCATACAGTTAGCTAATAGCTAACGTAGCAAACGCTGAACTAATTAATACTTTAGACACTTGAGGGCTCGAAAACTCGATATGTATACATATGGAATAACACAACGTATTTCAACATTTATGTCTACACTATGAGCCAGACTTCTCGGCAATTCTCACAAATAACTAAGACTATATTTATTTCATTAGCTGAGTCTCTTCATTATCTTCTGAATACGAGGTAGTCGATTTAAATAAACATAAAACAATGGTTAAGCTAACAAACAGTAACCATAATATACAAACTACGAAGTTTTTCAAGCCAATATCTTTAGCACAATCCAAATATCTAATTAGGCTGTATATTTCTCTTACATGAGAAATAGTGTATATTATTTAGACCATTAAAAATTCCATCGTGCGTAACGCGTGTTGGTTTCTATTATTATGCATGTTATCTGTACCCTAGAACAGCCAGTGTATGCTTGACTTTATCCCCATTAAGGGAAATTTTTTACATCAGAATATAGCTTATATTTAAACTAAATAATTTCTACAGTATACGCGTTACGTGGAGCTAGTCAAATATTGGATAACTCCAACTACTTACAGACTGAGAATAACTTACATTATACAAAGTATTATCTGAACCAAAATGATCTTTCCAGAGTAACCAAGTTATTAATATCCATTACAGCGATACTATATAAAAATAATCTTCTGTTTGAAGGTAAAATAATATCATAGGAAAGTTCTGATTTTAATAGCAGCAAAATCAATAAATCAGTAAATCAAATCACCAGCCCCTTTCCACTCCTCTACCCGACCCTACCTTCCATGAGAGAGCGCAGGAGGTCTGGTAGTTTGTAGTTATGTTTTAAGATACTATTGATTGTGCATCAACTCATAGTATGATTACATAAACATTAAAAAATAAGTTCTTAGATATCTCACTGTACCCGCTTTAGCGAATTAGGCATGCCTTAATCGCAGAGAAAATTGAAAATAGACTGTAATATTATCTAATCACTCCAATAAAGCTAAACTATCATTAAAACCGAGCATAGAGAATAGTGAATGTACTGCACGAGCTACAAGTTAAAGATCGCTTTTTCCTAATCTCTCGTGCCTCACATTATGAGTATAGTGTCGCCTTACGGGAATCGCAAAGCGGCTGAACGCTTTCAAATTTACCATCTACTAAGCAAAACTACTTTCCAATCCGATTTATGACCATGTGATTGAGGACGCCTTACTCACCGTGGAATCTCAAAGACACATCCGAAACATTATGAACAATTAAGTTAATGTATATTTTACAAACGAGTGTAATAAAGTTAACATAACACGGAATTATATTATAGAGAGAACGAATCTTATACAATAAACTTTTGTTTGTGTAATCATATTAGCTTGCTAAATTGTATCGTATAATATATTTTATCTCACCGTAGGCACTAGACCTTCCATCTTAACATCAGGAATTATCATCGACTTTAACAATAAATAGACTCTCATCATAACCGTTACCTTTAATCTATATCATACACATCCAGTTAGGACAAGTGACTCATTCGCGACTTAATAGCTCACAAAGGATTTCTTCACTCGATCACTAGTACACATAACTAACATTTATACTAACCTGACTAAGAATCACTTATCACTTATAAACCTTTTACGTTTAACTTACGACAAAGCACATTAACCACATCATGCGACCTTCATAGGTACTTGATCTATGACTTATAAGACTCTGGTGCCATACCAATCCTATCGACCCAAAATATCTCGATACTTCATTCTCCAAGACGTGTTCGACTGATTATAGAGCTCATAGCGACCTGTATCACTCACAATACGATACTACTGGACTTAGACCTCCTTTTGAGCACACACGCATATCATGTCTTAACAGTAGCACTAAAGCACCTAGTTCCAGATTTTACAACTCTAAGAAGCACTTTTGGACAAAGTGACCAATCTATCAAAAGATTACCCCATCGAACGTCAGTGACACTACTGTGTTCAGATCTTTTGAATACGAACTCCTGCCGACTTTGAGCACTGATGTCATACAAACGCCAATATACACCTCTCAAAAAAACAAAAAATATGGAATCTTTTCTCCTTTTGTTGATAAACAGCTCTCGAATACTGCTAGATATATACCTGTAGCACAGAAATCTGTCTGTGGTGAATTTCCTGATAGCTTAGTCGGAGGTTGGTCGAATTGCAATGCCAAAAGCTTATTCCTACGAAGGCGCACGTTTCTTAACACAATCCGACTATCAACAGTTAACTTTATCATTGAACTATCGTGTGATCGAAACTTATGATTTTTCGTACAGCGAAGTTGAGTGGCGTAGGAGTGAGTCAATTCAACGATTGATACGAGCTTCGAAGAGTGAAGTATTCTTAGATAAGATAAGCGCTAGAACGTAAGTTCCAGAGAGTGAAAAACATAAATATTAACGAACAATATACTGAAAGATATAGAGGGAACTCTATCAAGTTATCGACTAGCTTGAGTCATTTTGGAACGTTTTACGCAATTTATCGACAATCTCCTAAGCACGTTGTAGTTAGCTGTCCAGCCCTGAGTAGACATACCAACGTTATTCTCAGACGGTACGCGAATCTGCATTAACAGCATGACAAATCTGAAGCCCTTTAATCCTGGAGACCGTTTGTGGCCAAGTCATATCAGTCAGCAGCGTATCATTGAAGGACCGATATTTCGTTTTACTCAGCACCGGTTCTCTTATACCAAAGTGATAATAATTCTTAGGTCACATTAGATTACCCGGCATCTATGTACAGCGTGGCATATAAAAAGCTTGTATACTACATTCATCAAAATGTCTTGCATATCAAATATAACATCAGTTTGAACTATGAATAAAACGGGACATTAGCAAAGATTCTCGTCAAACATCCGATAAAAAATAACCTACTCCTCTTTGACTAGATCAGCGACCAAGTAAACCTCGCGTACTAAAAACAACAGACCTCTAACATATCCTAGCTCTTCGAGGAGAACAGTTAAGCGCGTATTTTAAGCGCGATCTGCGAAGTCCGTATCGGTACAACAGGTATGTTGTCTGGCGAAATGTAGGGTCTATCCAGTGTCACTGATTTCTCCATAAAACAAATTAATAATGGGTTATCCTAAAACGATTAATCTAGGCGTGGCACGTCAAATTAGCAATTATGCTTTATCAAATTCATAGCATACCTTACTTCTACGCAACCGAATAACATTGATTCTTCCACTTAGACTCAAGTCCCATAACTCCCACCGAACTTATCACCAGAAGTGCATAGAAGACCAATCTTGGGATGAGCCTTAGCCCGAAGTGGGGTTCGACTTTGAAGCACTGTCAGACCTCGACTTGTTTAGCACTTGACCTGGATGTAAGGGTACGGGTTCAGCACACTGCCTTTAGCGGCTGTTGCGACTGTATCTAAATAGCGCCTGCTCACCACTAATTTATCTCAGACTTGAATACGATAAGCCTAACCTGTCGTAGCAGTAGTCACCACATGGAACGGCTGCAGTGCTCTGGTTGAGGAGCGCTGATGGCGGATCCACTATACAGAGGATAAATATATATATTAATATCATAAATATATATATATATATATATTATATTATATATTAGAATACTTAATACCTTATCTGAATACTTATATAGCAACATTAGTACACTTTTCTCTTATATAATATCTCTGTAATGTTCGATCTAGTTCTGTTGTTTATTGAACTAATTATAAGTTCGATAAAGTCTAAAGTTGCAAATATTCTCGTATATAAATAATAATTTGACTTTGTATAAATTTTGGGTGAGTATGTATATGTATACTTACTTGTGATGTTTATTTAAGTACTACTTTTACAAAATAATAATTAAATTAATCCTTATTATTAGACCTTATTGACGTTTAATTTACATTATGTTTACCTTCTGTTTATGGATCGCTATCACTTAATTTTTATGAGTTTTTTTAATATTTTTTGTTTTTTTTATTAGACTCCTTTAAATCTAATATGCTAAAGATCTGTATATTTCATAAAGTTTTTTAGATATTTCGTTTTGTTTTGTCTCTCGAGCTCTTATGTACCGTATATACTGTATCATATCTGAGTACTCTAATTTTGTTTTATAATATATTACTCTATCTATTTAATTATCTCTAGTTATTGATTATTATAATTTATTTCTGCAAAATAAGCGATTATTAAATTATTATCATTATTATATTATTATTATTATTATTCATTAGAATATATTATTATTATTAATTATTATTGATTATTCTTGAAACGTGCATTTGGACTTAATTTATATTATACCTCTATTCATTATTATTATATATCCTATTAATAGTGATATAATTAAACTATGCTCTCTGTATTCTCATGATTATTTAGATTATACTATGTATTATTTTGTGAGTGTAACTGACTTATTCGTATGATATGTATCTCATTTGAGTTGGGAATACTGATTATTATATGTAACAATAATTATTTTGGATATTATTATAGATTGTCAAAATTATTTAAGATATTAAAAGTATATTAATTTTTATATATCTCCAAAGTAAATTAATGTTAATTAAATATAATAATTGATATTGTGTATTTGATTTAATATACTTTTACTGTTATGAGTTAATATATTTCTATGATTTTTTGTAGGACACTATTTTTCATTATAACCTTTTTATTCATATTTATTTTATTTTTAAATAAAAAAATTAATAACGAATTGACAAACCGCTAGACTAATTAGAGTACCATATAGACCAGGTCGGACTCGGATACGTAGTGACATGTGAAAAGGGACCGTTCGCACCCGCGCTATCAGTGATCAAATTTACGTAGACCGTACGCGACTAAGTAACGCCCAGATACCGTCAAGTTGACTAGTGTGAGGGGCGCTACAACTTAAGGGGGAGCTCCTACTACTCACAGTTACAGTGAAAGTAATAAATATTCTGAGTTGGTTGGTTGTTTTTCTGCTACAAAAGAAATTGAAGCTCCTTTAAACGACAATCCTTTATTTAAAACACTCTTAAGTATATAAATAGACTAAATTATCGGAGAAGAATTAAGTGAAGGGAATTTGATTACATATTCGACATGTGAAGATCATTCGTACTTATAAGATTTATTATACCAGGATTTTTTTCTAGCATAAACACTTATATATATACTGATATTAATATAGGACAAAACGAATATTTCTTAGCTTCGTCTCTAATAGTCCAAGAAATGTGAGTTAATGAGTTATAAAGTGACATAATAATATCAACTTATAAACATTTTCGGAGCTTTTCTAGTTTAGACCTCTCAGACTATTTTTTATCGTCTCGACTGTAGTGCAGATTCCTCGTCGAGCTCTGTGTGTATCTGTAAAAGAAACTAAATTATAAGCAAGGTCTAGTGCATGTAAATCTTAGTCCGAAAAAATAATTGTCGTATTTAATTATTAATCCGTACATTATTTTCCATTGAACATTATTTTTTTTCTCGAGTAAGTTATTTTTTCATGATCTTTTGGCATATAAGATTGCCTACAAATTCTTTAGACCTTTAATCTTATGAAACTCACTCTTACCCACAGTTAGAATAACCTACAACCTTTAAAAATTTGAAAGTTTTTTAATTACACGTGCAAAAAACAAGAACAGAAAAAATACTACATAAACTCGCGCATTGTCACCAAATGTCGCAGCTCTCACACAGCCTCAACCACAGTCACAAACATCAGCATACACGTCTATCATCCCTTCAGGACACACGCCACCACACACCATACATCAAGTTATTAGATTCGCTCTATAGGTAGATCGCTCACAAACGTTATATACTAGAACGCTTTCAAATGCTAACTTTATTTTAGTGTATCAACTCTACTTCAACTACTAGATATATATAGTGACGTATTTCTAACGGGGAGTATAGAAATCTATATATAAGCAAATGGATATCACTAATTAAATAAGTATCAGTAAGGAGTTCTAGGGCATAAGTGATATAGTATAAGTAATCTTATAGAGTAATAAGTATCTCAGAATGATCTTAAAATTCTAATATATCGAAGGTATCTAAGTTAATATTGTCGTAAGGTATATATTATATGATTAATCACAGTCGTAAGTCAAGTCTAATTCGTAATAATAGAGAATATCTTTTATAATGATGCTAAAGTCTAATGTGATTATACTTAAGATATAGTTCGAATAGGTAGAAGTGCTCTTAGTCAGTAAAGTACAATGTATATGATTCAGTAAAGGTCATACATGATTATATAAGTTATCGTATTAAAGGTCTAAGATAATAAAGTATTCGTTAACGGTCTAAGTATAAGTCGAATGTCAATTACTAAGTCGAATAGCTGATCTAAGTTAATATTTAGAAGGTCTAAAGTAGCTATAAATATTACTTAAAGTTATTCTCAAATAAAATTAAACTACATAATTATTTATTCTTTAAGAGATAAATATTTATTTCGGAATTTGAATTTAAGACTCTATTCGACTATATATCAAGTTTCTAGAGATTCACATCCGTGAATACAAGATTTTTCTAAGATTATAAGATTTATAATGAATTTATGACTTAATACTTTTTCAATTCAATGTAAGAACTCCGGCGTAATAAGAAAAGACAAATCGGAATTTGATCTCAGCTTAATCGTATTTTCTCACAGCTTATTCCCTTAATATTATTATATGTCATCAGATAGAAACTGGGAAGTAAATTCTTATATTATAGTATTTATAGGCTGACATCGTGAACGACGATTGAGGATACGTGTTCAGATTTTAGAGAATATTTCATGCTCGATACGTATTTCAGACATAGTATATTTATAGAGTGACATTATAATATGTACTTATTATAGTGATCGGCGGGATGGAGTAAAGTAACTTTACTAGCTTCTTTAGGTAAGCGGTTAAATATATATATATAGTAGTATATGTATCAGTAGGTTGGGCACGATCTGTATTAACTCTGCTCACAGTAACTCGTAACTATTGCCAAGTTAGTTATGAGTCATAGCTCAACATTCTTCTCTCTTAGCTGATACATTTTCTTAATATTGGTCTTGTTTGAAGAACTTACTCGTCTCTTTGATCTGTTAAATTGTTTTCTTTTCTATTTAACAAATATTTCTGATAGAAACGTATCGTTCTCTCTTCCTACTTGCCGCAGATTTGCCCAGAAATATCGCTTTCCCCCGGTTATTTTTTGCTACATCGATCTCTCATTTAAGATCCGTACTGGTTTTGGTTCCCATTTCATCTTCCGCATTTATTTGAGAGTTGTTCTATGCATAGCTCTAATTCTTTGATTTTATGGAAATCTATCAGAACACTCATCAAGTTACTCTTCTGTATCTTCTGCATATATGTGTTTCGACTTACTAACGCGGAACTTTTATTCGCATATAAATATGATCGTCTTTGTATTTTTTAATTTTTATGTTTTATATTTTATTTTCTTAAATTTGATTGTATTTAATATCTATTTTGTAAATGCAATTGTTTTATCTAACAGTTATTATTTTATTCATATTTTATTATATTCAAATGGACGTAGAAGTTAATTACTGATATATTGCTTTTATTATTATTATCTTACCTATATCCTCTATAAAATTCATTATAGTCTCTAGTTATAAATAAATACGTTTAAAATTACAAACTATCATTCTTCGTTTTATGAACTTAAATAAAACATTTTTAATTAAATACTAATTATTTTAATTATCTTAAATTTTTATTTATCTTCTAGTGTGACTTCAGCTATTGTTGTGTAATTAATTGCTCAGCCTCTCGTCTATATAGTGTTGTTAACAGTCGATCTGCAGTTTTCCAAGCCTGTTTCGATATCGAATCTAGTGCAAATGGTAAAAGGCGGATAAAACAGAAGGTAGAGTAAAAAACTTATACTCTCCTATTCCTTGCTATTCAAATTTGTCAGGGAACGTGATTTAGAGATGAGATCATAACTAGCGTGCGGGGTTAGAAAAGCCTCAAACTCTCGATAATATAATTTGATCGAAGTATGTGTTATACGCTTTGGCTAATATATACTTTTATTAATGCGAGTCTTTTATATGATTCATTAGTTTATACAATGTGTTTTATATCTTAACTATGAGTGTACTGTCTACAGTCATTTTATCTAGCACTGTATATCTTTATAATTCTCTGAGGTTATACTCAATTCGGATTATTTCTAATCTCACGTCTCGTGATCTACATTATACTCTGATTATTTACTATACTGTCTTATTATCTACGGTACCACAAGTTACATATTACTATTGAGTATCTGTATTTATCTATTTATGTATTCTACAATTTGGTAGTTAAAACGAGCTCTCTTGTTGCTTTTCAAGCAATACCTCCATTGTGTAAAAAATGACAACATGCCGAGTCTTCTTTAACTCTTTCTGTGAATCGTGTCCACTAACACAGACTGGTACCATTATACATGTAACGTAATGACATCTACATAGGCACTAGGATGTCTTCGCATTGATTCCTAATTTAAAGCTATCTTCTTTATATAATGTTTGAGCATCATAAACAATAGTCTCTCTACCATAGAGATGTTTTTCTTACATGTCCAACAAACAGTAGTTATCACGAATGTCTAAAGTACATTACTAGTCTTACACAAGTGTTTCTTTAGCGTGTCGACGATGATCGAAGTGCATGCCTCTAAAAGATTGACATTTGCTACAATTTGACACCAATCGGATTTTCTAGACGACATGATATTTAAGGAGTAACATTACTATACACAATTGCCTTCTTAGCAGACTGTTCGGAGAAATACCTGTTATGCTAATAGAAATTACGAAATTTTCTACATGTCGAGGTGTTATACTTCCTTTACATTCTTACGGCAAATTTATATATTCACATACACCACTCAGCCTCACTTTACTGATCTTTCCTACTCTACCGGCTGGTACCACAAGTTTAATTCACCCTTGTATTTAAGCAGAAGGATTTGTTCGCCTCATGGGTCTATATATGAGTCAATTACAAGGTTAAGACTTGCTCTCACATATCTCCCGGTTATCTAACAGGTCTCTCTCGAGAAAGCTCTAAAGACAGTATATCTAAGAACCTTTGTGCCTACTATTATATCTGTGCGACATCTCACACGATAATCCTGATATACAGTCTCGATACATGCGTGTAGCTGTGTGTGAGCACAATCTGCATTCATACCTAACTCTCGTCATCACTGCTGTCCTGCTCTATACTGTAACTGCGTCGAGCGTCTTTTTATACACCTGAGACATTACTCGTAGATATACACTTGAGATATGATTATAATATCTAAGTGTCACATCTACTGTTCATCGAGTATACTCTCTCTCTCTCTCATACAACATATAACATAACACATTATATATAACAAAATATATCATATCTAAATCTTCCTCTCAACACATCTCCTGATGAAAGATACTGAACTCCTGTCCTCGTATCTCATTATACTCTGTGCTGTGAGCCGTCCTCTCCTCTATAAGTGTAGAGAGTGTGATATAGATAATTTAAACTACGAGCGCTCAGTTATAGTTGTCTCAACATTACCCTGACTATAATAATCTAGCTACTACCATTTAATTCATTATTATTATTTATTATTGTTATTATTATTCACTTATTATTAATATATATCCATAATATATTATTTTATTAATTCAATTAATTAATTATAAATTGATATTAATTTGTTATATTATTTCGCTCATATTAATCATCTTATTTATGCATTTACCTATATATTTATTATTTTAATTATATTGATAATTAATAATTTTGCTATGCCTATCATTCTTTTACACCAAAATACAATAATAGTTTGCAGCAAAGGGATTCTTTTTTATGTATTTTATCAACATATCTCTAAAATATTAAATGAAATTTATTGATCATTGTCTTCTTATTTTATAATTTGTATTTGTCTTAAAATTATATCATTATAATGCTAAAATAATAAAATTTATTAAATAATTGATTATTTTTTAATAAATATAATTATTGTTCAAGCAAATACCAAATTCATTAATATAAAATTATTTATAGTAATAGTTTTATGAAATTTTTTTTCAAAATTTAGAATTTTAATATATTCTGGATTAAATCTTATCTTTTTGTTTTTTCAGAAAATTCTTTTTTGCTTACATCATCAGCCACACCTGAAAAACGTTTCGAGCCAAATTTTCGATTTCATTTTAATTTACATTAGTTATCGCTTATGAAGTTTTCTCTTGATCCTGATTATTATTACTTATTATTACTCATGATTATATGATGATTTTTACTTGTTCAGTATGTTATATTTATTATAACTATCTCTCAAATCTGAATATTTATGTTATGTCATTCTGGGAATAGATTATTTATATAATATATATTATATTAGTTATTTCTTTATATTATTATTATTCTATTATTTATATATATTATTATGCAATCAGGAATTAACTCGATATTATTATCCAATTGACTAATTGTTATTATTCATTTTTATTTACTTTATTTTATATCATTATTATGTAATCCGCGTAAATATTTTATATTATGAGTACATATGAATGAAACGACTATGTTATATCAATTTATATAAGTTTATTTCCGATATCTCATTCTATTATTCTTTGATTATACTTCTCAATAAATTTAGTGCTAGCTTCATTTTAATATCTATCCTTCGCACTCTTTCGAATTCATATTTTTATTATTTTTATTTATTGTTTACGACACTAAAATCTTCAGGTTACAAGAAGTCTTGTCTTCCAAATCGGATATCTTTTATGCTAGCTAAGCTTATCGGCTTATTTTTTGATTCAATCGAGGATTCATGAATATGTAATTAATTATAAGTCCTATTATTATTAATTATTATTTATTGATTGGATTAGTTCTAGTCTTGCTGAATATAAAAATTTTAATGCCGCTTACATAGTAGTGCATAGTTCACGAAACATTTTACTGATATATAGTAAAGTATGTGAATATGATTTGTGGCATTATATATGTCATTCTATGGCTAAATTAAACATTCTGGTTGTGGTTGATTACTCCGTAGAATTGTCTGATGGTCTAAAAACTATATTAGAATATAAGTACCCATTTAGAATTATGATTAACCACTCCTATTTCATCTCGTATATCAATAAGTTACAGAGGAATCGACAAACGGGGGATCAGCGCTTAGAAAATCGGCATTGCAAAGACATTGAACATTTGTACCACTCCTCACAGGCAAAAAAACTCTGTTGTGCCACCAGACCCGAAAGAGAATCACAATCCGATAATTACAGAAAAAAAAATTATGATTATAGTATTATTACAGATTGAAATTTTAATAATTACTTATTATCTTTTAAATTAAAACAGACCAGGGCATCATAACGTTTTTGCATAGCTTGGAAACATTCTGTTGCGCTTTAGTGTGTCCCCGTATCAGCCAATCGTCCCCGCACAGACACAAGCTTATCTATCTCTCAATCCACACTACGACCGACCATCATTTCATGCCCTGTAATGTCGGCCTCCATACTTATTAATACGTCGTCATATAGCTATCATCAACGCTTTCATCTTAGGCTCTTCTTCTCGTACTGTGATTCAATGTTATCATCAAATAATATATTCTCTATCTATGATAGAAATTTTATTTGCTTTTAAAAACTGTAATTAAATCGATAGATTTTTGAATTCTAAAATAAATTAGTTACTTAATAAATAATTTATAAACTCAAAAATTAATCTAAATAACAACAAAAATATTAACTACAGACTTAAAATATTATACTTTTAAATATAATCTCTCAACAATCAAGATAAAGATATCAAGCTGTTAGTTCGCAGCCGAACCAAAGAAAAAGCGGTCTATGGACAAACGAAAAATCATGCCAGTCCATTTTTGCATGCGTAAAACGTAAGTTATAATCCGAATAAGTAGACGCGAAAAATTTGAAAACTATCTTGAAACTCTCGAAACGCCGAAAGCAAGAAAGATTTTTGGGACGGGCTTATCAAAAGATTCAAAGCCGACAAATCGATACCCCGTTTTTCATGCAGTCGCAGAAATTTTAATAACCTTGGCTATGCCACCCTTCGGCTATGCCACCCTTTGGCTATGCCACCCTTCGGCTATGCCGCTCTTCGCTAGCCGGGCTCGTCGGCTATGCCACTCTTCGGCTATGCCAATCTTCGGCTATGCAGCATACTCGTTTACTAAAAAATTTAAAAACAGTTTACTTTTGCTGTTTCATCTTATAATAAATTTGTAGTTCTTTAGTAAATGACTTTAGGGATTAGCGCAATTTTTTGTAATTTCTATTGGATCCGGCTGCATGGGTTACCCTCTACTCATTTCTAGACTCAGAGCGTCTAGACGTCTTAGACGTTAGACGTCTAGAACGCCTAAGAATCTGAATGTTGTCTATCGTAAACTTATAAGATTATACCTGCTTTAATTTCACTTTTCGCGGTTTATATTTCAATTATCCGCTACATAATTATGGAATAATTACGAATCTTTAAAAAAAAATAATAATTCGAATTCTTAATAAAGAATTCTTTATTACAGCTGACCGCTGTCATCTTCAAGATAAAACAGAAGAATAGCGAACGACCCGCTCGCAAAAAAAGTTGATAATAACAGTGAAGCAGTATCGAAAATATTGATAAAATTTGTAATGTAATAGGTAGTAGACACAAGCGACATCGACGCATCTCTCACAATACCCGTAATAATATTAATATTCAAATTTTAAAAAATTAATATAAATAATTTTAGTAATATAATAATATAAAATAAATTAATAAAATAATTAATAGATAATAACATTAGTGACACTAATAATAATAATAATAATTTATGAATCTGAAATTACAACCTTTTTCATTTAAAATCACATACTAAGTTTGTGGTCTTTCATAGTCAGATTTTCTAGAATCCTATAAATGTCTCAATTTTTGTCTCAAAATTTGAGAGAAAATTTTCGTCACGATAGATTGTCTCGCAGTTTAATTAGATTATCCTTTTACTTTGAGTAAAATTCGAATTTTAAAAAAAAATATATTTCGTTTGAATTGTTATGCAACAGAAAACCAAACAAGAAGAAAAAAAATTACAAGAAATGAATTTATTCTTCTATAATTAGTTTTCGAATGAAGACTAAGAATATATAAGTAATAATAATAATAATATAATAATAAATAAATAATAATAATAATAATGTAATAGATATTTAATAATGAATAGATTGAAAAGATGCAAAGAGAGTAATGGTAATAATTAATGGAATAAAACTTTATTAAAGCAATAACTTTTATGACTAACGAAGAATAGGAAATTTAATAGCTTATAATGAATAAATGAAAAGTAATGAATAAATTATATTAATAAATAAATATATAAGAGTATAATAATAATATATAATAATATAATAATATTATTATTATTATTAAAAATGAAAAACGTTGAACCAAATTATGTTTGAAGCCTGTTCCCATAAACGAGTAATCTGGCGGTTTTCTTGTACCGCTGCCATGTTTGTGACATTCAACCCTCAATATTTTTTAGAACATATAATAATAAAAATTGTTTAAAACAAACATTATTCATTCTTTTATATAATTTGTATTTTCATAAAAGAAGCTAAGGCCGCGACGCTTCATTTTGTCCAGTCGAAGATATATTTGAATACATTTTTCGTTTTTACACATCTTCGTTTCTAATTTTGTTATTCGTGAGTAATCATATATATTTTGGAGGGTTCCTTCCCCTTACGCTCCAATCGGAGCACGAAATAACGTTACTTTTGACTTCTCGGGAGATGGGACAAAATAAATTTGTCGTTCCCTAAGCGAGTTTTTCCCGAGGAAACCGAAAAAAAAGTTACTGAATCTAGGATTTCGAGTAGCCAA
>JABUQX010060004.1:67500-77500 GCA_015478945.1 Trachelipus rathkii | reverse complement strand
GGTGCATAATTTTCATATCATGGATTGTAATTATGAAAATAAATTATAAAAGACTGCAAAAAAAAAAATGAGTAACGACACTCCAATTAGACTTATAGAATTGATAAACCAAAAAAGTCCATATGCTTTGATTGATATCGTTGAATTAAAACCTTTTCTGTCATTATATGGGAAAATAGAAAACTTTTCCTTCGAGCTTACTTTCAAATTTTAAACGGACAAATCGTTTCCTTCAACAAATAATTTAGAAAAACTTTCTTATATAAATTTGTATAAACAAAAACCCACTTCAGAGTACGATTTAGGAAAAAAATAACCCATTTACGGTACTAATATATATATATATATATATATATATATATATATATATATATATATATATATATATATATATATATATATATATATATATATATATATATATATATATATATATATATATATATATAAAACGGGGATAGAGACTTAAGAAGTCGGGAGTTATTTAAAATATTAATTGTGAAATTCTGATATAAATAGAAGAAAATTAATACTCTTTTAATAAGAGGTTGTAAGTTTAATATCAAATTTATCAAGAAATTTATTGAGGAATATTAGCAGAATATTTCGACCAAACTTGGTCCTCTTTCAGCTGCTATAAACTAAATTAAATTTTCTTCATTTATGTAGTAATTTGGGTCATGAGTTTAATAGAAGGCATTATATATATATATATATATATATATATATATATATATATATATATACATATATAGTTATATATATATATATATATATATATATATATATATATATATATATATATATATATATATATACATATATATATATATAAAGGAAGCTATTACAGCTTATCTTCTCGAAGCATTATGAAACCTGATGTTGAATTTCTAGCGCGATTCTGAAGAAGTGTGAATCACAAAGAGTGCGCAGCTTGAATGAAGATTAATACAGTGAGAGTGGAAGGAGATCCTCCACTGTGGTAAACATATCACTATATTGGAAATTCATTCTTTCCATTTTCCAAGATAAGCAATATATATATATATATATATATATATATATATATATATATATATATATATATATATATATATATATATATATATATATATATATATATATATATATATATATATATATATATATATATATATATATATATATATATATATATATAGTAGAAGTGGTATGTGGTCCACCATTGTATTGTACTTACTACAAAATATATATACTGATGGTGATTCACTTCTTCATGTTATCCATTGATATATACTAGCAGGGGTATGAGGTGCAAATTGATTTAGACGTAATACCATACATGGATGAATCTTTCTTCTATTTTAACCAGAGAGCTGAAGAGACAAAATGGAAGTTCATCTGAAGATGTAATCTGTGAGTCCTTCCGTAGAGAGAGTAGTTAGTTATCATAGTGTTGATGGAAATAGCCACGTTAAACTAGGGTTGATAAGCCTGGGTATTAACGATCGACTGTATCCATTTTACACCATTCTGCGTGTTGCTTGAAGGTACTCGTTGTCTTAAAATTGGTATTATGGCCGACGAAAATAGTCACGTTAAACCAGTGTTGGTAAAAAGCCATGGATTTTTGGCTTTTTGGATATGGTTAATTGGCTATTTGACCCTTATAATTATTCATGTAAGGGTCAAATAGCCAATTAATTAACTATAGCCAAAAAGCCAAATATCCATGGCTTTTTTCCAACCTTGCGTTAAACCGAGGATGGTAGGCCTGGGGTTTGCGGTGTGACTATCATTCGCCTCTTTACTGGTCTGCATCGTGCTTGATTTTCTTCCTTGATCTGGTCTTCTGGTGGAAACCGTGCTGTTTGTTGTCTGCTTCCTTCTCCTGGGAAATTAATTATGTAGCAGAAGTAGTTCGTCTACATCTTCTTCTTGAATATTCCTTTTTATGTGACTAACTACTTCTTGCAGGATTTTTAGACTTCTGAAAGCATCTTCTTGAAAAGGTGTTCGTCTTGTCAGGGTATTCTTTACTTCTGGGTTCACCAATTATAAAGTGAAGGTATTGTAGTTATCTCTTCTTCTTGTTCTTCCAATGCACAGGTAGTAGTAGTTGATTGTTGCTTTGGAAGTTTCTCGTAATAACTCCTTTTACATTGGGAAACCTAAATAGACAGCTTCTAGCTTAGTTGCACTCACTGTTGGAGTCGTTTTTTTCACCTTATAGGGGCTATGTTTCACGCCTCTGACTATTTGAGACTAAGCGAACCAATAACAATAAAAATAGTTATAACCCTTTTTAACTTATCTTTATATAGAAATGAGTCAAACAAATTTGATTATTGTAATGGTTATAATTTTAAAATCACATCTTAATTTATACAAAATTTTTGTTGCTACCGACACAAGTACAAGAGTTTTTAAGATTAAAAGCAGTAGTAGGAAGGGCATATTGCACACATTTTTTTTTACCCCAAATTTTTACTCCCTATTGGAGACCTACCTTGGGGTAAAAAATGATAACCCAATTTTTACCTTTTGACCTTTTCTGACCTTTTTGACCTTTTCTGACCGTGACCTTTACCTGCCCTTTGACCTGCCTTGACCTGACCTGACCTTGACCTTTTTAGGCCTTTCCATTTTTGAGAACCCTAATTTTGAGAACCCTAATTTTTTGAGAACCCTAATTTTTTGAGAACCCTAATTTTTTGAGAACCCTAATTTTTTGAGAACCCTAATTTTTTGAGAACCCTAATTTTTTGACAACCTTAATTTTTTTCGGCAACCCTAATTTTTGGCACCCTTTCGAAGAAAGGGTGCGCCAAACGGTTGCGTCAGCAACCGTTGTACGTATTACCCCCCTATTTTACGCCTCCTAATTTTTTCGACCGTGGGCCATTTTTGCCACGGTAATTTTTGATCTTCCTTTAGGGGGTTAGCCCTATTTTTGATGTCTTACCTTTGCTTGACCACGGTACTTTTTTTTTATCCTTCCCTTTTAGGACTTAGCCTCTTTTTGACATTGCCTAACCTTGTTTGACCATGATATTTTCGCCTTGACCTTTTGTATTCTTCGGTTCAGTTTTGATGGCTCAGATTTATTGATGGTTCAACTTTGATGGTTCCCAATCACCGTAAGAAGTATCTAGTGATGTTCTATTAGTGTTCTATGATTATTCTATGAGTGCCAGGTGAGTGCCAGGTGAGTGCCAATGAGTGCCAGGTGAGTGCCAATGAGTGCCAAGTGAGTGCCAATGAGTGCCAAGTGAGTGCCACATAGTGCCAAGTGAGTGCCACTTTTTTCAAGCCTTTTCTAGCCTCCCCTGAGCCTAGAATAGCCCTAATATGGGTGTCTACCCCTAGGTTATAAGGTATGAGGAATCGATTGGTGTATATTACAATCTGATAGAATGCTTCCTACTATGAGTTAGTATTTTTATAACACTTTTAGCATGACAGAATATATATCTAAAGAGCTACACATTTGAGACAGTGTCCGCAAACGTTTCAGAGTCCGCGTCCGCAGGTGAGCCCCGTCGCGAAACCGCCGCGTGCGCCCGCAGGCGCAATATTACCGCCGCCGCGTGCGCCCGCAGGCGCAATATTACCGCCGCCGCGTGCGCCCGCAGGCGCAATATTTCCGCGTAACCGCCGCCGCGTGCGTCCGCAGACGCAAAATTCCCGCGTGAACGAAAAATATATATACTATAAGTCATTCATTTTTACTACAATTGTACGAAATTTTATTAAAAACATATACTTTACATACCTTAAAGCAGTAAATCAGTAAATCAATAGAGGTGTTATTACCTAACACCTAGGGGATTAGTATGCTTTTGTTTTACTGCTTTACTGCTTTAACTTTCTAACTCATGTTGTACTAATGTTTTACTGCTTTAACTTTCTGCTTTACTGCTTTAACTTTCTGCTTTACTGCTTTAACTTTCTGCTTTACTGTTTTAACTTTCTGCTTTACTGTTTTAACTCTCGGCTTTACTGCTTTAACTCATATACATTACATACCTTAAAGCAGTAAATCAGTAAATCAATAGAGGTGTTACCTAGGGGATTAGTATGCTTTTGTTTTACTGCTTTACTGCTTTAACTCATGTTTTACTGCTTTAACTTTCTGTTTTACTGTTTAATTTTCTTTTTGCTTTACCGTTTGTAACTTTCTGCTTTACCGCTTTTAACTCGGGTTTACTGTTTTTAACTTCATAGCAAGAATACATAGCTTCTGGTAGTAAATTAGTAAATCAATAGAGGTGCTACCTAGCAATAAGTATGCTTTTGTTTTACTGCTTTACGTGCTTTAACCTCACTGCTTTACTGCTTTATCCTTTGTGCTTTACTAAGCTTTAACTCAGCATTGCATCTTTGTTTTACTGCTTTAACTCTCTGTTTTACTGTTTTAACTCACTGCTTTACTGTTTTAACTCATATATTTATTAACATAATTTTGTTTTCTTTTATATTTTTGTTTTATTACTTTTTATTTATTATTTCTATTTTTATTTTTGTTTTAATACTTTTTATTTTTAATTTGTAATGTAAGAATAAAAACACACAGAGTTTCGGTTATATAAACATTTTATTTTAATAAAATTGTACGAAATTTTATTAAAAATCTTTTTATATATACGAGTTTTAAGGGAAGTAAAATCGCGTTTTTTCATTTTAAAGCATTTATTACATAATCAGAAACTATAAAATCATTGACATACAAATTTTTAGCATCAAATATATTTACAAGTTTATTAAAACATACATTATTTAAAAAACATATAATGAAATAAATACAATAGACTCCACATAAATTGGAATATAAGGGTTGAACAGGGTAAGACATAGTTTTTACACAGCTTACATTATTATATTTTAAAAATAAGGTAATATAATGATTATTCAATATAAATTTTAAGTTCAAAGAATCAATTATGTGAACAGTATCGTTTTTTGCTCTATAAACGGAAATCCAATGTCCTGTTGAGGTGATGTGACGAGGCAATGTATTGAATATGAGGCAGGTATCCTTCTCCAACTTTACAGAGTTTATTTCGTTAATAGCAAACACGCCTAAAAAGCGAGGTTCATTTTTAAACACCGATTTTATTTCCGCTTCATTCATCTTTAATAATTCAAAAGTACGTTGCGTACTCTGTCAATTTCAATGAGTTGAGGATGCTCAAGATAGACCACTACAGTGATGGGTGATTGTAGAATCGAACCAAAAGAGAGATTTAGTCCTAAGGTGCCCTTTCTCAAAATGTTTAAATGATAGGCGTTACAAGCTGAAAGGTCTGCAGTAAGATCATAGGCGTATAAATTACTATTCTTTGCGTATTCTTCAAGATTTAAACCTGTCCCGCTATCATTACATGATACAGTATTGGCTATTAAGTCGTAAAAAGGTCGAGTACAGAGAGATAGGTCTCCGTTGTATAACATTTCATAATCACGTCCGTGAGGCAGTCCATTCACATGTAAACTGATACCCCTAAGTCCGAAAGGTGTGAATTTATAGGGTGACTTTTTATAATTCCCTGAGTAGGCTTCATGTTCCACAATCCCTATTATTACTTTCTGTGGTAAATTTCCGTTCACAATGTTAGGGATATTGATACTCGATAATCCTTGAGTGAAATTAAATATCTTGGTTTCAACTCTCTTAATAGGGTACTTTGCGGTAGTATTCAAAAGTGAATTTTCAATTTCCAAATGTCGCTGTGGTGATAATTTCACTTTTCTAACATAGAGATAAGCCTCCAACAGTTTGAAAACAGGTTCTGGACATACAGCTGTAGCAGTAGGTTTACTTTTTATTTTAAGAGCAAATTTAGGATTTGATCGTGATAAAATGATTCTAGTATCTACAGATGGTAGAATGAGTCTCTCTTGAGAGAAGATATCGCCATTTAATCGACCGTAACACGTTACCAATAGGGATGGGAATTTCTCTGGTAATTAGTACTTAAAGGACCTGAAACCCGGGATACTCCGGTTGACATGCGCTCACATCCACGTTCGGGCTATGAAGATACCTTTTATTTTGGGCGGTGGATTCGAACCAGCGGAAATATTGCGCCTGCGGGCGCACGCGGCGGGCGGGAACGCGGAAATATTGCGCCTGCGGGCGCACGCGGCGGGCGGGGACGCGGCGGGACGCACCAGCGGGTGCGGGGTTGGCTGCCTTTGCGGGTGGGGCTCATGCTGAGCCCTGGTGGTTAGCTTATGAACTAGTGAATTAATTATTATCTATTCTAGTGAAATTAATAATTATTCCTCAATGTAAGTATTTATTATAAATATGATATACACTTAGTAAAAATAAAACACTTTTAATACAAATCAGATAACTTGTGCACCGCTTAACAGCTAAAATGACTATGATTTTAAAATGAGTTTGGGTCTAAAAGATAATAAAACACACACCTGCTCAAATACAAGTTTAAAGAACAAAGTTAATTTTCAAAAGACGATAAAATAATTCTCGACCAATCACATACGAGGTCATATAGAGATAAGGATTACCCCGACCAATCACAAGTAAGGAAAACATTTCCTTTTTACCTGCTTAAAGGATCTTACCGATCCAGCATGTTTCAGTTGGAAATATATTTATAAAAATAATAATAACAATGATTCTTGTCTATACGGGAAATACCTTTTGACCTGGTATTAGGATTAAATTAGCCCGTCTACAAAAAGGATTATCCTAAATTTAGGCCTAAATTTAGGCCTAACGTAGTTATTGCACCACATTTTACAGAAAAAGGTCAGTTTGAAATATATTTTGACCTGGAATTAGGCTTAAATCGCCCCGGTTTACAAAAAGGATTATCCTAAATTTAGACCTAAAGTAGTTATTTCAACACATTTTACAGAGAGAGGTCAGCTTCGTATCTGTAAGGAGTGCGGGTTGTTGTGTTTTCTCGTGATGGATTGTCAATGTACATAGATAATAATAATAATAAAGAAAACCCGAATTATTTAAAAAACTTTGAAATATTTTTAGTTAACATCGAGTGAATAATATAAATGTAAGGGAATAATTGTTATTTTTAAATAAAAACTTAGAATGATTTTAATAAAAAACTACATGTTATGTTAGCAGAGAGAAGAACTTATTTTGTTATTTTTATACTTATTACATGGCTAAAGATGATGTAAAGCAGTAAGTCAAGAGAACAAAACGTGGCATAGCTTGGTGTAGAGGGGTGCTGGGGCTGACCTTACTGATTTATTGCTTTAAGGTACGTAAAATATATGTTTTTAATAAAATTTCATAAAATTTTAGTAAAAGTTATTTTAAAACTTGATAGTTATAAAATTTATAAACAAAAAGTATTAACAGTTAATAATAAATTCTTTGTTCAAAGATAATGATTGATTTATTATAGAAGTTTTAAGAAACTTTGAAATAATTTTAGTTGTATTTGAATGAGTAATATAAATGTACGTGTTTAATTAAAACATAAAATGTTTTAATAAATTATACGTTATATGTGTAAGTGAGTGTGTGGGTGTGTGTGTGTGTGTGTGTGTGTGTGTGTGTGTGTGTAAATGTGTGTGTGTGTGTGTGTGTGTGTGTGTGTGTGTGTGTGTGTGTGTGTGTGTGTGTGTGTGTAAATCTGTGTGCAAGTGTAAGTAAATCTGTGTGTAAGTAAATCTGTGTGTGAGTGTAAGTAAATCTGTGTGAGTGTAAGTAAATCTGTGTGAGTGTAAGTAAATCTGTGTGTGAGTGTAAGTAAATCTGTAAGTGTCTATGGACAAATGTAAGTGTCATAGTGAATGTGTGTATAAGTATCATAGTGAATGTGTGTGTGTGACCACATGTGTATAAGTGTAAATGTAAGTGTATATGGGAAAATGTAAGTGTCATAGTGAATGTGTGTATAGTGAATGTGTGTATATGTGTAAGTGTATGTGTGTGTGTGTGTGTGTGTGTGTGTGTGTGTGTGTGTGTGTGTGTGTGTGTGTGTGTTCTAAATAATAATAACAATAGGCATGAAGTAAATAACACTAAAGTATAATAAAAATAAAATAATAAAAATAATAAAAATAATAATAAAAATAAATAAAATAATAAAAGAAAGTTAAAACAGTAAAACAGAAAGTTAAAGCAGTAAAGCAGAAAGTTAAAACAGTAAAGCAGAAAGTTAAAGCAGTAAAGCAGAAAGTTAAAGCAGTAAAGCAGAAAGTTAAAGCAGTAAAACATGAGTTAAAGCAGTAAAGCAGAAAGTTAAAGCAGTAAAGCAGTAAAACAAAGGCATACTAATCCCCTAGGTGTTAGGTAATAACACCTCTATTGTTTTACTGCTTTACTGCTTTAAGGTATGTAAAGTATATGTTTTTAATAAAATTTCGTACAATTTTATTAAAATAAAATGTTTATATAGCCGAAACTCTGTGTGTTTTTATTCTTACATTACAAATTAAAAAAAAAAAAGTATTAAACAAAAATAAAATAGAAATAATAAATAAAAGTATTAAAACAAAATAAAAATATAAAAGAAAATGATTTTAGTAAAAGCAGTGAGTTAAAGCAGTAAAGCAGAGAGTTAAAGCAGAAGCAGAAAGTTAAAGCAGTAAAGCAGAAAGTTAAAGCAGTAAAACATGAGTTAAAGCAGTAAAACAGTAAAACAAAAGCATACTAATCCCCTAGGTAACACCTCTATTGATTTACTGATTTACTGCTTTAAGGTATGTAATGTATATGAGTTAAAGCAGTAAAGCAGAAAGTTAAAGCAGTAAAGCAGAAAGTTAAAGCAGTAAAGCAGAAAGTTAAAGCAGTAAAGCAGAAAGTTAAAGCAGTAAAGCAGAAAGTTAAAGCAGTAAAACATGAGTTAAAGCAGTAAAGCAGAAAGTTAAAGCAGTAAAGCAGTAAAACAAAAGCATACTAATCCCCTAGGTGTTAGGTAATAACACCTCTATTGATTTACTGATTTACTGCTTTAAGGTATGTAAAGTATATGTTTTTAATAAAATTTCGTACAATTGTAGTAAAAATGAATGACTCATAGTATATTTGAAAAGAAATTCTTTGAATAGTTTACATGCACGCGGCGACGGTTACGCGGAAATATTGCGCCTGCGGGCGCACGCGGCGGGCGGGGAATATTGCGCCTGCGGGCGCACGCGGCGGCGGTAATATTGCGCCTGCGGGCGCACGCGGCGGTTTCGCGACGGGGCTCACCTGCGGACGCGGACTCTGAAACGTTTGCGGTCACTGTCTCAAATGTGTAGCTCTTTAGATATATATTCTGTCATGCTAAAAGTGTTATAAAAATACTAACTCATAGTAGGAAGCATTCTATCAGATTGTAATATACACCAATCGATTCCTCATACCTTATAACCTAGGGGTAGACACTATGTGGCACTCAGTTGGCACTATGTGGCACTCAGTTGGCACTATGTGGCACTCACTTGGCACTATGTGGCACTCACTTGGCACTCATTGGCACTCACTTGGCACTCATTGGCACTCATTGGCACTCACTTGGCACTCACCTGGCACTCACTTGGCACTCACCTGGCACTCACCTGGCACTCATCTAATACTCATAGAACACTAATAGAACATCACTAGGTACTTCTTACGGTGATTGGGAACCATCAAAGCCATCAAGTTAGCTGAGGCATCAAAATTGTACCGTAGAATACAAAAGGTCAAGGGCGAAATATCATGGTCAAACAAGGTTAAGATATCAAAAAAGGGCTAAGTCCCTAAAGGAAGGACAAAAAATTACCGTGGGTCAAACAAGGTAAAGACATCAAAAAATAGGGCTAACCCCCTAAAGGAAGATCAAAAATTACCGTGGGCAAAAATGGCCCACGGTCGAAAAAATTAGGGGGCGTAGGGGGTAATACGTACAACGGTTGCTGACGCAACCGTTTGACACCCCTTCTTCGAAAGGGTGCCAAAAATTAGGTTGCCGAAAAATTAAGGTTGCCAAAATTAGGGTTGCCAAAAAATTAGGGTTCTCAAAAAATTAGGGTTCTCAAAAAATTA
>JABUQX010060004.1:57500-60000 GCA_015478945.1 Trachelipus rathkii | reverse complement strand
CAAAGATAATATCCTCCAAATTTGTCCCCCTATTTCGTAAACACCCTATATATATATATATATTATATAAGTAATATATATATATATATACCTACTATATATATAACTATATATATATATAGTATATATATATATATGATACATTATATATATATATACATATATAATATATATATAGATATATATATATATATATATATATATAACTATATATATATATATATATTTATATATATATATATATATATAATATAAATATATATAATATATATATATATATGTATATAACAAATATAATATATATAGTATATATATATATATATATATATATAATATATATTATATATACTATATATATATATATAATACTATATATAATATATTAATATATATTATATATAGATAGATATATATATATATATATATACTATATATATATATATATATATATAATATATATATATATATATATATATATATAAGGGTACTATTACTGTTATAAGAGAGATATAATATATATAATATATAATATAAATATATTATATATTATATATATTTTATATATAATTATATATATATATTATATATAGTATATATATATAATATATAATATATATTTATATATATATATATATATATATAGTATTATATAATATATATATATTACTCGTCAAAAATAAACGCACCACTAGGTAAAATGTCACTCGCAGGAGCAGCAAGGCTCCTAACACCGTGAAACCGCCACACGCCAAACACAGATGACTATCATACAGTGTAACTATGTAAACCACCCTTCAGAAGATTTGCTTCAGTATTGGGGGCGTCACCCGCTATTGTAATTTATGGAAAAACAGTAACCACGTAACTAGACCCTGGGAAAGGTGGGGTAGGTATGTCTGGGGTATAACTCGAGCGAGATCATTCACGTAACGAAGCGGACTCCGATAAACATGGAGAGGATAGTGCGTCAACTGTCAAAGAGATCAGTGCGTGCAGATAACAACACTCCACGCCGAAGGACACGGGTACCGGGCACTTGGTCGACGGTTCGGTGTTTGTAGCGCACAACAAACGATTGCACGGGTGGTCCAACGGTACCAGAAACCCTGACACATGATAGCCGGCGAGGCACCATAGGTTAGGCCCAGGGCCACGACACCCGTGGAAGACCGATTTATACGTCTGCGTGCATTACGAGAGCGCCACACAACCGCACGACATCTGCAGATACAGCTGGCAAAGGTACACGGCACCAGGGTGAGTGACAATACAGTGCGTCGATGCCTTGCGAAACATAATTACCGCCCCCGGAGGCCTGCCTTAGGTCCAACGAATTCCTCGACACATTGAAGGGCGCGACTGCGCATGCATGCCCGTAAACACAATCCATTGGACGGTCGACGATTGGGGGCAAAGGTGCTCTTTATGGACGAGTCGAGAGTGTCTCTGTACGCCTCAGACAAGCTTGGTAGGAGTACATCGACGACCGACGAGAGGTTCGCGCAATGCAATGTGCTGCCAGGGTGCTCGCTCGTTCTGGAGGTGGGCGTTTAATGTGGCTGGGGAGGCATCTCTATAGCGGGGCCTACGAAGTTTGCATATCTTACGATGGAGGCCTCTTACAGTCGTAAGGTTATCACAGACATCTCGAACCATATTCGTACCATTATGCCCCTACATCGCGTGGACTATTTCATCCTAATGCATGACAATTGCGCAAGACCACCAAGGCCCAATTGTATGTGAATGACCTGACTCTTAGGCCGTTGAAATTACGGCGTTCTGAGGTAGGCATGCATATTAGTTCGGACCTTCAACCCAATTTGAAAATTTGTGGAATATCCTGAAACTTTTAGACCGACAGCGGCAAACCCCCTCCACGAACCTCCCGGACCTGAGGACAGGCACTGCACGAAACGTATGGATCAAACATCACTGTCCAGGACATTTTGCCCACTTCATCGAGAGCATGTCATGACGGTACAGGCAGTCCATCCGTGCCAGAGGGGGTCATACACGGTATTGAGACAGACCCAACACCCCCCGCGGCCGTCACCGTACGTATGTGTTTGCAGGGCCGAACCTCCAAACCCTACTGCGAGACCCTTTGGTTGCACCTTGCCTCACACTCTATCAAACCTACGGTGCTGGGGAGGACATCCGCCATGTTGTTGTTATTGTACCCATTAAGTGTCTTTCGCGTTTTCTCAACCTTTTCTACCCACTTCTTTCGCCACTTAACATGTGTGCGTTAATTTTTTTGTGACGAGTAGTATATTATAATATGTAATATATATATTATATATATATATATTAATATATATATATATATATATATATATATATATATATATATATATATATATATATATATATATATATTATATATATATATAAATAATAAATATTATATATATATATTAGATATAATATATATATATATATATATATATAATTGACCCGGTGATAGCTTTAAGCTTCCTCCTAAATTTAAAAACCT
>JABUQX010060004.1:50000-52500 GCA_015478945.1 Trachelipus rathkii | reverse complement strand
AGGGTGACGTCCTTGCATGGAAGATCGCTCGCTGAAGCGCTCGCTCCAAATTCGCGCTGCCGTGTAACAACTTACTCGCGCGCAGTATAGATTAAACTTTATTACATTTCTTTTTATTAAATGGGAAAATTTAGAAAATTCGTAAAAATTCCCTCAAATGAAATAATTCTGAGATAGCAGTACCAACCATTCCGATACTAATTTTTTAATTGCTCCCTGGTTTAATAAAGGATATATATATATATATATATATATATATATATATATATATATATATATATATATATATATATATATATATATATATATATATATATATATATATATATATATATATGTCTAAATAATATTAAATCCCCCTCTACGCGACAAACACAGTGTGCTCAAAATAGTTAAAATTATATATTTTTAGTCACCGCAAATGATAATTATATATGAATATTAATAATATTCTCTCTCTCTCTCTCTCTCTCTCTCACACACACACACACACACACACACACACACACACACACACACACACACACACACACACACACACACACACACACACACACACACACATACACACACACACACACACACACACACACACACACACACACACACACACACACACACACACACACACACACACACACACACACACACACACACACATTGCTTGAATATTAATAATTTGTTTTTTTAAGTATCCCTCCAAGCGTAGCAAACTCGATTATTTAAATGCCTTTGGGGTTTGGACACAAAAAATTTTAAGTTCATTTATTTTACTTTTTTGAGCATCACATGTGATTTAAACGAAAACATTTAAAACAGTGAAAGAAAATTAGCAGTAATGTTGTAGTGTTTAAAATTAGAAATGGTGGTGTAAATTTTTTTTTGTTAATGAAATGGAAACTAGGTTTATGGCCTACGATCGCGGTAGCGCTAGATGGACGGACTACGATATCGGTAGCGCTAGGAAGGCAAGGTTATGATAAGTTTTTTTAAGTATTGTTAGATAATAATAATAATAATAATAATAATAATAATAATAATAATAATAATAATAATAATAATAATAATAATAATAATAATAATAATAATAATAATAATAATAATAATAATAATAATAATAATAATAATAATAATAATAATTATAGGTTGGGTCTAATTAATACAAATACTGTATTGAAACTGAACATTTAATGTACAAAAATGGTATAAACAAATTAGGTCCTTTATTAAACAAAGGGACAATAATAAAATTAGTATCGGAATGGTTGGTAATACTATCTCAGAATTATTTACCTACGCTAAGATTGCCTTCTTTCATTGTTGTACAAAAAAAGAATAATTAATTTTAATTCTTGCCATCGGTTTGCCCGAAGCCTGCGGTAGTCCGCGGGCGGCCTGCCGTGCATTGGGGCCAACATGTATCCCACCCAGAATAATAAAAAAAAAAAAAAAAACAGTGTCATGGTCTCTACATTCACCACTCTACAAACTTTACGTAGATACATCAAATTTAAACTGAAATAAATTGCCTAAGCTTACTCATTTTATAAGCTTAGATGTGAAGTCCAAAAAAATAGATATCAATTTCTTTTTACTTTTTTGTTAATATTAATTAAATTATATATGAAAATTCACCATTACTTTCGCCCTGTCAGTTAGGCCAGCATCTTCTTCCTTCTGGCCCAGAAACTCTTAGTCCAAGAATACTCTAGAAAACTATTTCTCGGCGCAAAGGTTTCCGATGCTAGTCCTCGAGTTATACACTCAGGTAGGGTTTTACCCTTTCAGTGAAACTAGCACCTTTTTCCATTTGGCCTCAAAATTTGTTATCTCAGCTCTCCAGAAGATCGTGTTTCTAGGCGCATAAGATTTCAATGCTGGTCCAGGAGTTTTACAAGCAAAAAAGTAAAGGACAGGGTTGCTGGCCCTGTCGCCCTAAAACCATGCAAAGAAAGTCTTTTTTTGATCCGACTGCCAAGAAAATCCAATATTCTTATAATAGACATATCTAAACTCCACTAGATGCTGCAGAAACTATATTAATTGAATTATATTTGAAATTTCACCATTGCAAAGTTTGTCTTTTTCTGTTTCATAAATTTATGATCATAAAAGGAATTTCCCAGTTTTACCAACTTTACAAAGCTTAAATTTTTTTATTGCCACCTGATTTAATAAAGTACCACAAATTATTTGAAGTTTTTTTTTTTATTGATTTTCGTACATTTTACGTTTATAGTTTCAATAAAAATATTTAAAAAAAATAACCCTACGAAAATCATAACCTGCTCATAAAATTAATCTTAAATTCCGTTCTTTTAGGGATGAAGAAACATTTTCTATATTTTTTCAGATTATCGATAGACCATTAGCTAGAGATGCACCGGAGAGTAATTTTGGCCGGAGGCCAGAGAGACGGAGGCCGGAGAATGAAAATTTTAATTTAGGTCGGAAATTAACTGAGGAAACAAAGATTTGGGACATTAATGATAGAAAAAGC
>JABUQX010060004.1:37500-45000 GCA_015478945.1 Trachelipus rathkii | reverse complement strand
AACGTGAAAATTTACGTTTTTACATACCCTAAAGCAGTAAATCAATAAATCAAACCACCATCCAACCACCCTCCTAACCAGCTATGATTTATTGATCTATTGATCTATTGATCTATTGATCTATTGATTTATTGATTTATGTCATATTTTTATTAAAATTGTTATATTTACATACCCTAAATCAGTAAATCAGTAAATCAAACCACCATCCAACCACCCTCCTAACCCGCTATGATCTATTGATCTATTGATCTATTGATTCATGTCATATTTTTATTAAAATTACTATGTTTTACACACCCTAAATCAGTAAATCAGTAAATCAAACCACCATCCAACCACCCTCCTAACCAGCTATGATCTATTGATCTATTGATCTATTGATCTATTGATTCAAGTCATATTTTTATTAAAATTGTTGTGTTTTACTACCCCTAAGGACGTAAAGACGTTGCGCAAGCTGTACAGTAGACCCCCACCCACCCTCTGTGCGATACGTCCTTACGTCTTTACGTCTTTACGTCCTTACGTCTTTACGTCTTTACTGTCACAACATCAATTTTTGTTTATTAAACATGGTGTGTGTGTGTGTGTGTGTGTGTGTGTGTGTGTGTGTGTGTGTGTGTGTGTGTGTGTGTGTGTGTGTGTGTGTGTGTGTGTGTTTTAATTGTACTAACCAATTGTAGTGACATCATAGCCAGATCAAAATATAAAAGTATATATATTATATATATATATATATATATATATATATATATATATATATATATATATATATATATATATATATATATATATATATATATATATATATATATATATATATATATATATATATATATATATATGAAGATGAAAAAGAAGAAGTCTCACAAGGGATGTATCGGTGCTTAACAGGTTTATATGCGTTTTCAGTACTCGCTAATGAGTCTGAGGACCCACTAGCTGAATGACAGAGGATGATGATGAAGTAAAAATGGGGGGTATAGAGCTGAAAAGAGATAGGAGATGAAGGTACTCGCGTGCTTATCGACTTACTTTATCAAAGATGTATGTAGTTAGAACTTTTATACGTAGATTCCTATATTTTATTTATTGAAAACTTGTTTCATTGTTAAAGTTTTTGTTTTTCAAAGAAAAAGTTGTCAAATTTTCAATAAAAACAATGTTTTGCTGACCCTAAAGCAGTAAAACAAATACCGCGAGCCCCCAAGGGGGGTCCCCACCCAAAACTCTGTCCATACCATATTTTACTGCTTTACTGTTTTACTATACTGTTTTACAGTTTTAGGTCCTAGTTATAACATTGGCTGTAGTAGTAGTAGTAGTAGTAGTAGTAGTAGTAGTAGTAGTAGTAGTAGTAGTAGTAGTAGTAGTAGAATCACAGTGAAGGATGACATGATAAGAGGTATATGTACAAAGATCCCAAAACCAGGATAGCTAATATATATATAACCATAACAACATCACCAAAACTACCACCAACAACAACAACAACAACAACAACAACAACAACAACAACAACAACAAACACAACAACAACAACACCAACAGCAACAACAAACACAACAACAACAACAACAACAACAACAACAACAACAACAACAACAACAACCACAACACTACCACTAACAACAAAAACTTAGGTCCCCAAACTATCTTTATCAAAAATATAACCATTATGGACAGTGAATAAACGTTGACATTAACAAAATTCTCCAGTGAATCTAACCATGACCAACGTTTCAACCTTATAATTTTCTAACATGACTAGATTTTTCAGATTGAGATATTAATAAAGTCACTTATTTTTATGTTTAGTACGGAAATATTTCAGTAAAAACACGTTTTTACTGACCCTAAGTACTTAAAGCCGTTCATGCATGGGTCCATCACCCCCTCTCTCTCCGACCCATGCTTTACTGCTTTATAGCTTTACGTACTGTTTGTACACCCATTTTCATGAAAATAACAGTAATAATAATAAAGATTCTTACTACCTAGCAGAGGGATACTTGAACCAGAAGTAAAAGATGCTATGTTACATCAAACATTAAGCTAGAATGGATACAGAGTTCGACTAACAGTGGTAGCGATAGTGGTAGTAGTAATAGTAGTAGTAGTATCGGTAGCAGATGTAGTAGTAGTAGTAGTAGTAGTAGTGGCAGTGGTCATAGTAGTAGCAGTAGTAGTAGTAATGGCTGTAGTAGTAGTAGTAGT
This sequence comes from Trachelipus rathkii, assembly GCA_015478945.1. Taxonomy (NCBI): domain Eukaryota; kingdom Metazoa; phylum Arthropoda; class Malacostraca; order Isopoda; family Trachelipodidae; genus Trachelipus; species Trachelipus rathkii. The sequence continues at coordinate 42,780 of JABUQX010060004.1, read as the reverse complement.
GGTGGTAGTAGTTATAGTAGAAACTTATTACTATTAAATATATCACCCCAACTCTATTCAATCGTATACATTTTTAGATTTTCACTAAGCTTTAAACACGGAGTTAAATTGTAACATTTAATAAAAGTTTTCCACTGAAACAACCACGAATCACTAAAGCTATCTTAAAACTAATCTTAATTCGTATCAGTGAATGACATCCCCGACTGCGATTGGGCCGTTAAGCCTAATCACAGCGGAGGATTGTTTGATAAGAGGTCCCAAAACATAGATAGCTGAAGAAGAAGAAGAAGATGAGTCATCGGAGGCTCTGGTTCATGAGCCTGAGTCGGAGCCAGACTGGAATTCTGGATCCTGAGTCGGAGCCGGACTGGAAGTCTGGCTCCAGACGCGGGTCTGAGTCGCAATATTACTACGCAGACGCTGAAATATTTTCTACTTGAGATGTTATAGGGGCGAAAAAAATGGTGAATATATATATATATATATATATATATATATATATATATATATATATATATATATATATATATATATATATATATATATATATATATATATATATATATACCCTATATATATTTATATATATATATATATATATATATATATATATATATATATATATATATATATATATATATATATATATATATATATATATATAAAAATATTTAAAAAAAAAAAATAAAATGAAATAAAGGGGCAGATGTGGACTTTGAAAAAGCCTTTGATAGGATTGATAGGGAAAAGCTATGGAGAGCACTGGACGAAGAAGAGTATGAAGTACCACAAAAATTAAAAAGCGCAATAAAAAGTACATACAGCGGTACAAGAAATAAGATAAGGGGAGAAGTAAGAGAAGAAGGATGGTTTGAGGTGAGTTCAGGAGTGAGACAGGGCAGTGTGCTCTTGCCCCTGCTATTCATATTATACATGGATTTCGGACTGAAGAGCATATGTAGACAGCTGGACAATGAGCACACACTACTATACGCAGATGATGCAGCATTGATAGCAGGCGAGGGGCGGACTTGCAAGAAAATTTGAACAGATGGGATGTCCAAATTGGTGAAATAGGTATGAAGATGAATACGTAGAAGACGGATATAATGAGAATAGCTAGAGAAAGAACAAAACTGAACATCAATACAGAAGGAAGAGGACTACAGCAGTTGGATAAATTCAAATACATGGGAGTGATGATGGAGGGGTGAGGAGATAGTACATACAGTAATGAAAGAAACAGCTACACCAAAAGAAGTGAAAATGGTGATGTACAAAACAACACTGAGACCATTACTAGTGTATGGATCGTAATGCTGGACACTGAACACAACACAAATGAGAAGAATGGAGGCGCCAGAGATGAGGGTGCAGAGATTGGTTGAGAGAGTTACCCTGAGAGATAGGCTGAGAAAATGGATCAATAACTGCTATTAAAACCGGGAGCTTTAAAAACTACGCTTGAAACGTTCTTTTTGGGAACGTGGATGGCCTAGTGGTTAAAGCGTCCGGTTACTGTTACCTCAGCAACGCTGAGTTCCAGTGTTCGAATACCGCTGATGGAGAATAAAATCTCCTTTGACTCATTCATTGGACACAGCGTTGCAGTGTTAACAATAACCGATATTGATCCATACAAGAGAATCAACTAAGATGGTAGGGCACACCATGCGAATGGAAGAGGGAACTGGACCAAGAAAGGATGCTGTAATGGATGCGATTATAGACCCACAGGCTGGCCTGAAAGATGGAAGCTGCGATGAACTTCAGGAGTGTCTGGTGGATGTGTAGGAGAAGAAAGTACAGAGATAGAAACCACTCCGAGGAGGTTCTGTATATAGTAAAAATCTTATAGAAATAAGAGAGGGGATGGTGAATATATATATATATATATATATATATATATATATATATATATATATATATATATATATATATATATATATATATATATATATATATATATTTATATATATATATATATATATATTATATATATATATATATATATATATATATATATATATATATATATATATATATATATATATATATATATATATATATATATATATATATATATATATATATATATATATATATATATATAATATATATATATATATATATATATATATATATATATATATATATATATATATATATATATATATATATATATATATATATATATATATATATGTATAACCTGTATATATATATATATATATATATATATATATATATATATATATATATATATATATTCACTATTTTTCTCCCTATAACATCTCAAGTAGAAAATATTTCAGCGTCTGCGTAGTAATATTGCGACTCAGACCCGCGTCTGGAGCCAGACTTCCAGTCCGGCTCCGACTCAGGATCCAGAATTCCAGTCTGGCTCCGACTCAGGCTCATGAACCAGAGCCTCCGATGACTCATCTTCTTCTTCTTCTTCAGCTATCTATGTTTTGGGACCTCTTATCAAACAATCCTTCACTGTGATTAGGCTTAACGGCCCAATCGCAGTCGGGGATGTCATTCACTGATACGAATTAAGATTAGTTTTAAGATAGCTTTAGTGATTCGTGGTTGTTTCAGTGGAAAACTTTTATTAAATGTTACAATTTAACTCCGTGTTTAAAGCTTAGTGAAAATCTAAAAATGTATACGATTGAATAGAGTTGGGGTGATATATTTAATAGTAATAAGTTTCTACTACTTCTACACCACTACTACTACTACTACGATCCATTACTACTACTACTACTACTACTACTACTACTACTACTATACTATATCTGCTACTACTACGACCACTGATACTACTACTACTACTGCTACTACTACTGCTACTTTATACTACTACTACTACTATCGCTACCACTGTTAGTCGGGACTCTGTATCCATTCTAGCTTAATGTTTGATGTAACATAGCATCTTTTATTTCTGGTTCAAGTATCCCTCTGCTAGGTAGTAAGAATCTTTATTATTATTACTGTTATTTTCATGAAAATGGGTGTACAAACAGTACGTAAAGCTATAAAGCAGTAAAGCATGGGTCGGTGAGAGAGGGTGTGATGGACCCATGCATGAGGGGCTATTTGCCCAACGGCTTTAAGTACTTAGGGTCAGTAAAAACGTGTTTTTACTGAAATATTTCCGTACTAAACATAAAAATAAGTGACTTTATTAATATCTCAATCTGAAAAATCTAGTCATGTTAGAAAATTATAAGGTTGAAACGTTGGTCATGGTTAGATTCACTGGAGAATTTTGTTAATGTCAACGTTTATTCGCTGTCCATAATGGTTATATTTTTGATAAAGATAGTTTGGGGACCTAAGTTTTTGTTGTTAGTGGTAGTGTTGTGGTTGTTGTTGTTGTTGTTGTTGTTGTTGTTGTTGTTGTTGTTGTTGTTGTTGTTGTTGTTGTTGTTGTTGTTGTTGTTGTTGTTGTTGTTGTTGTTGTTGTTGTTGTTGTTGTTGTTGTTGTTGTTGTTGTGTTTGTTGTTGTTGTTGGTGTCGACATTGTTGTTGTTGGTGATGTTGTTATGGTTATATATATTAGCTATCCTGGTTTTGGGATCTTTGTACATATACCTCTTATCATGTCATCCTTCACTGTGATTCTACTACTACTACTACTACTACTACTACTACTACTACTACTACTACTACTACTACTACTACTACTACTACTACTACTACTACTGCCAATGTTATAACTAGGACCTAAAACTGTAAAACAGTATAGTAAAACAGTAAAGCAGTAAAATATGGTATGGTCAGAGTTTTGGGGTGGGGACCCCCCTTGGGGGGCTCGCGGTATTTGTTTTACTGCTTTAGGGTCAGCAAAACATTGTTTTATTGAAAATTTGACAACTTTTTCTTTGAAAAACAAAAACTTTAACAATGAAACAAGTTTTCAATAAATAAAATATAGGAATCTACGTATAAAAGCTCTAACTACATACATCTTTGATAAAGTAAGTCGATAAGCAAGTTTTTTGATGCGAGTACCTCCATCTCCTATCTCTTTTTAGCTCTATACCCCCATTTTTACTTCATCATCATCCTCTGTCATTCAGCTAGTGGGTCCTCAGACTCATTAGCGAGTACTGAAAACACATATAAACCTGTTAAGCACCGATACATCCCTTGTGAGACTTCTTCTTTTTCATCTTCATATATATATATATATATATATATATATATATATATATATATATATATATATATATATATATATATATATATATATATATATATATATATATAAATATATATATATATATATATATATATATATATATATATATATATATATATATATATATATATATATATATATATATATATATATATATATATATATATATATATATATATATATATATATATATATATATATATATATTCTATCTTTTTTTTTTTTTATCCTTCTGTTACACACACACACACACACACACACACACACACACACACACACACACACACACACACACACACACACACACACACACACACACACACACACACACACCATGTTTAATAAACAAAAATTGATGTTGTGACAGTAAAGACGTAAAGACGTAAGGACGTAAAGACGTAAGGACGTATCGCACAGAGGGTGGGTGGGGGTCTACTGTACAGCTTGCGCAACGTCTTTACGTCCTTAGGGGTAGTAAAACACAACAATTTTAATAAAAATATGACTTGAATCAATAGATCAATAGATCAATTGATCATAGCTGTTTAGGAGGGTGGTTGGATGGTGGTTTGATTTACTGATTTACTGATTTAGGGTGTGTAAAACATAGTAATTTTAATAAAAATATGACATGAATCAATAGATCAATAGATCAATAGATCATAGCGGGTTAGGAGGGTGGTTGGATGGTGGTTTGATTTACTGATTTACTGATTTAGGGTGTGTAAAACATAGTAATTTTAATAAAAATATGACATGACTCAATAGATCAATAGATCAATAGATCAATAGATCAATAGATCAATAAATCATAGCTGGTTAGGAGGGTGGTTGGATGGTGGTTTGATTTATTGATTTACTGCTTTAGGGTATGTAAAAACGTAAATTTTCACGTTATAAACATGAAAAGCATAAAATTTTTAGTAAAAACAAAAATAAATTATATATATATATATATATATATATATATATATATATATATATATATATATATATATATATATATATATATATATATATATATATATATATATATATATATATATATATACACCCACGGA
>JABUQX010060004.1:17500-27500 GCA_015478945.1 Trachelipus rathkii | reverse complement strand
AAGAACAAAGGTGGCAGGAAAGAAGGAAGCACCGCAGAGAAACTAGCCTGGAGCTACCAATATCAACACAAAACTCGTGTGTAGATACAGCACCCCTTGTACTACGAGGACGTCGTAAAGACGGTGGTACGCTAGTGATAAGTTTCCTCAAGCACCTGCCACTACGGTACCTATAGAATAGGAATAAAGCACTAACATCGAGCCGCAAAGATAAAGGGTCAAGTGAACTGGAAAGTGCAGGACAGTTTATAAGCCTTTTGGCCTTTGACTCGACCCTATTCAAAAGCCGGGTGAAACCAGAGCCCCCACCAGATATGAGAGCAGTACTCCATACAAGGGCGGATGAGGCCCTTGTATAGCTGGAGTAACTGAGAAGAGGAAAAAAGTCTCGCAGTCTAAACAGAACTCCCAGTTTCTTTGAGGCCGCCCTAGCAACCGTTGTGATGTTAAGTTTCCAAGACATTTCTTTGTTTATGGTATGGCCAAGGATGTTTATATTGTCAACAGGAGAGACGAAAGAACCGTCAAAAGAGATAGGAAAGTTAGAAGGTGTCTTAGAGAGGGAGATTTCAAGAAGTTGAGTTTTTAAAGAATTGGATTTCTAAGAGTTGACGACCCCACCCGGAAATTTTATCCAGATCAGATAGAATCGGAAGATTAAGACGAGAGGCAATTCTAAAAGTAAAAGAGGGAGCAGAATTGAAAAAGTCGAGTCATCGGCATATGAGTGGATAGAGTTAGATGTTATGATGAGAAGATCATTAATGAAAAGTAGGAATAAAGTATGAGATAAAACAGAACCCTGATAAACACCACTATTGACAGAAAAAGAAGAAGTAGTGGCCCCTTCGACAACAGCCGATATTGAGCGATTTGAAAAAAAGCTTGACATATGTAAGCTAAGAGAAGGAGGAAACCCAAGGGAGGGGAGCTTGTGACGCATGCCATACCCGGTCAAATGCTTTGGATATGTCAAGCGCCACCACGCAAGTCTCCAAGTAGTTCCTAAGGGCGGAAAACCATAAATCGGTTAGATAGAAAAGTATATCGCCAGTAGACCTCGAGCGTCGAAAGCCGTACTGGCGATCGGAAAAAAAGGGAAAGAGTTTCCAGATGATCTAAGAAGTGAGAGTTGAGAAGGGTTTCAAAGATATTGGATAGAATACAAGTGAAAGCTATAGGGTGATGGTTAGAAGGATCAGGGCTCTTCCTTTTTTCGGAATAGGTTGGACAAGTGCGTGCTTCCAACACTGAGGGAAAGTGCTAGTATTGAGACATAGAGAATATAGTTGAACGAGGGACAGGGACAGCACGGAAGCACATTCTCTTAAAACTCGGGGAGGAATGCAAACCGGGCTACCGGTCTTCCTAACGTTCATAGATTTCAGGAACCCATGCACCCGATCAAATGTAATCACAGGCAAAGACATGGGACACCTGAGAGGAGAAGGAGGAGGAAGAGGAATGCCAGAATCGTCCAGGGTTGAGTTAGAGGAAAATAGGAGGCCGAAGAGATTAGCCTTTTTAGTTTGAGAATTAGCAATAGAACCATCAGATCGAATAAAAGGAGGAAAGGCAGATTTACAGAAGTTGTTAGAGATGTTTATAGCTAGAGGCCAGAAAGTTTTGTCAGTAGGAGAACCAAGGAGGATAGCGCACTTTCGTTTGATGAAAGCCCGCTTTGTTCGTCGAAGAGTATCGCTGCAACGATTTCTAGCTGAATGAAAATTAGCGAGAGTGATAGGAGAACGAGAAATTTTCCACCCCAATGACGCACTGTCTCTGGCCTAAATGGCTAGAGAACAAGCACGATCGAACCATGGATTATGAGAAGAGAAAGATTTAGACGAAGAAGGAACGAACCTGCTCATCCTATCGACGATTACAACTTCCACCTTATCAACAGAAGCCGAAGCGTCCCCAGACTCAAAGCAGTCATTCCAATTATAGTTAGCGAAGAAACAACGCAAGGCCCCCCTCAATCGGCCCGATCAAAGTGCAAGAAAAAACGCATAGGGCAGGATAGAGCTGTTGGAGAGAAAGTATTAAAATTACGAGATATAAGGTTGTGGTCAAATTTACCAATAGGAGCGAAGATGGTGTATTTATAAAAAGAAGGACTAGTGGTGAAACATAGGTTGTGTTGAAGAATTGGTTGGTACGATCCGGAATGTGTGTAGGTTCTTTAATTAGTTTCTCCAGATCATTGAGAATGCTGAATGATTCGACCTCCTCCCCACCTAAATCATTATGAGAGGATCCCAACCATTCAGTGATGTGTACATTGAAATCCCCTAAATAGAGGACTTCAGTATTTGGATGAGAAGATATAACAGTCTCATGAGAAGTAGTAAGATATTTAAAAAAAAACATGAAAATCTGTTCTGTTAGGACAGTTAGGAGAACAGTAACAGAAGCACAAGATTATTGTAGTAGAAGGAAGAAAGATTTTAAGCCACTGAACATCGAAGTTAGGAGATTCGAGATTCTCGAGACGTGTTACAGGAGTATTAATGTTTACATAGGCAAACACTCCACCCTTCAGACGGAAATTATGAAACAAGTTATAGTTGGATACATTATACGAGTTAGAGAATGAATTCTTAGCCGTCTGAGTCTCAGACAAGAGCAAAAGGTTAGGGTTAGAGAGGTGGTATTCCAGGAAGCAGAGCTAGAGTGTAAGCCGCGGATATTGGTAAAGTCAATAGAAAGCCCGTACCTACGAAAAATCTACCATCACACAAACACACACATACACACACCCTATATATATATATATATATATATATATATATATATATATATATATATATATATAAACACACACATATCAATATATATATATATATATATATATATATATATATATATATATATATATATAGGGTCTTTGGTATTCTAGGCCCTAGGTAGAGATAAAGAATTAGTATCGGAATGTTCATTATAATATATATATATATATATATATATATATATATATATATATATATATATATATATATATATATATATATATATATATATATATATATATATATATATATATATATATATATATATATAAGGTTCAGGGGTCATATAATACATAAATTCTTTACCTTCCCATCAACTGCTCTTTCTTGATTTACATATGAATATATATATATATATGTATATATATATATATATATATATAAATATATATATATATATATATATATATATATATATATATATATATATATATATATATATATATATATATATATATATATATATATATATATATATATATTCTTTTTGAATATTTTGAATGAAACCTCTTTTGAGATTTTCCAAGCATATATTTAGGCAACATAATGGACGGACGTCTATTGTATATGCAATATTAGAGAGAGAGAGAGAGAGAGAGAGAGAGAGAGAGAGAGAGAGAGAGAGAGAGAGAGAGAGAGAGAGAGAGAGAGAGATTACTGTAAATATATCATAAAGAGAAAGTAAGAGTGAGAGAGGTTCTTATTGCATATACAATATCAGAGAGAGAGAGAGAGAGAGAGAGAGAGAGAGAGAGAGAGAGAGAGAGAGAGAGAGAGAGAGAAGCTTATTGTAAATATATCATAAAGAGAAAGTAAGAGTGAGAGAGGTTTTAATTGCATATACAATATCAGAGAGAGAGAGAGAGAGAGAGAGAGAGAGAGAGAGAGAGAGAGAGAGAGAGAGAGAGAGAGAGAGAGAGAGAGAGAGAGAGAGAGAGAGAGAGAGAGATTATTATTTTATCGGAGATGACCATAAATTATAGAACACCATCTGAGATTGCAAAGAGCGAACGATTCAAAATTTCAAAAAATTTCGTTTTATGCCTTTTTATTTCCCTTATTGCTTTAAATATAGAGTAAAATTTAAGGAGAATAGATTTATTATTATTATTATTATTATTATTATTATTATTATTATTATTATTATTATTATTATTATTATTATTATTATTATTATTAATGAAATGAGACTTTCAAATTAGTTTTTGCTAAAAAAATTAAAATTAAAAAAAATGTTAATAAAATCCATTGGAATGCAGGATACATGCGAACATTTTTCTACAAAGGATCCGTATCCCCGTGCCCTCAGACCCATGAGTGGTGATAAAATAATTTAAATAATTATATATTGCTGCAACACCATGATAAGCCTTTAAAAAGAGTTTGAAAATGAAGCATGTGCAAGTTTTGCATAAAAAAAAAAGTTCACGTACAGCAAGTTTAAGTTAAGTTAAGTTAAGTTAGGTTAAGTTTTATTTTAAGTTAAGCTAAGTTAGGTTAGGTTAGGTTAGGTTAGTTAGGTTAAGTTAAGTTGTTTTGTTGAATTCGTTAGAGAAACTCTAAATAACTAGATATTTTTTTTACAAATGTCCCTGTCGACCATTTGGGACTAGCTTTATGTAAATATTAAATTTGCAGACGTCTTAACTTTTTTCTCGCTCATTTCTAGAGTTATTTATTACGTTTTTCTTTCTTTTCAGCTCATTTTAAACATTTCATAAAAGTTTCATGAAAATTTGAAACCGAGATTTTTTATATGAACAATTTCAGGAAATTTCATTGATGTCAGGGAAAGACGCTAAGATTAATAGGACCCCCCCCCCCCACAATTCAAGAAGGGGAATTATTCTAGGTAAATGCTGCCTAGGATCCGGACGAGGAATTGAACCCTAACCCCTTGCTTTGTGACTCTGTCACATTAAAGTTGTGCCACGGACCTTATTAATAAAGGAAAAATGCAAAAGAAAAAAAAAATTTCGAGAAATGACACTGGAATAAGTTATGAGATCTCCCAATGTCATATTTATAATATGTAAAATAGGAAAAAAATTGAAGATACAATTACATGGCACACGAACATTTTTCTAAACAACGACCCATGAGTGGTATGAAAATACGGTAATAAAATATTTTTTTCAATACCATTAGTCTTTAAACTTTAAAACAAAGAAAGAAGCATCTGGCAACTTTAAACTTGGGGGGGGGGGAGTATTAAGATTTAATTTTACATGTTATAAATATTACATTGGGAAGTTTTAATTTTTCTGGGTCATTTCTTGTTGTTTTTTTTTTTTACTTTTCCTTTCTTCACAGATCATCTCAAACATTTCGTGTGTTTCATGAAAATAGGCTGGGGTCGGTATTATTGACAAGGATCATCATCATTATTATTATTATTATTATTATTATTATTATTATTATTATTATTATTATTATTATTGGTCAGCATCCCGAAAAGGCCAGGCATGTAACTAAAAAACTATAACGCTAACACGAAAATAAATATCATTTTATTAATCAGGAGACATTTTTACCCCGAAATTAAAAAAAAAAAATAAAAAAAATAACGCTTTTTAAAAAATTAAAATTGTTAAAAATGTTCTAAAAATTACAGTTTTTTGAGAATACGAAGAAGCTGGAGTAGTCGGAGTGAGCACGCAAAGTTGCCAAATGTTGAATTTTTTCTTTTATAACTAAAGAATACCCGACGGGTAAAAATTAAAGATGGAAAGAGTCGAGGTTTCTCGGCCTACCGGGGGACGACGGGGGGGACTTCGTCCCCCTCTGTCGGCTCGAACCCCCTAAAAAGGATATAAAAAAATAACATTTTCTCCAAAGAATAAAAATAAAATAGTATTTGGCAACTTTTGCTCTCGAGAACTAATGCAGGATTCAAGGTCAATCACAGCCGGTTCACTTTGCCTAGGTCTAGTTATACAAAATATTTAAGGTGTTAACTTAATAATAGAATTAAAATAATTTTGGATATCATGGTCTGTTATTCCGCATCCACTTCATATACATATCGAATTGCATGGATCCGAATACATTTTTATTTGATAAAAGTGCCTTATTGTTATTTTCCTAATTTACTTTTAATTAATATTAACAAGTTCTCGTATGAAATAAAAGCAAAAAATTGGAAAGAACATTTTATTCTAATAATAGAGCTTCACAGTCACAAGAAAATAAATATATATATATATATTATATATATATATATATATATATTATATATATATTAATATATATATATTATATCATATATATATTATATATATATATATATATATATATATATATTATATATATTATACTATATATATATATATAATATATATATATTATAATATATATATATATATATATATATATATATATATACAGGGTGTATCGTTAATATTGCGAAAAAATTCAGTATGATATATCTTTGTACCATTACAAGCGTTTTGTCTTAAATAAATTTACCTGTAAAGTTCTTCATTTAGTAGGTAAATGGAGTAGAAGGTTGCACAAATATTATGATGTGAATATTTTGGTGTTTATTTCCGTGGATGTGTGACGAGTTGGTCTACGGAAACCTGCAACGTTAAAGTAGTAAAAATTATAGACAGGGGTATTTGCTGTCCTCTAATATTGGACACTGCTATAGGTTGCTTGATAGGTACCACTTTTTATTATAGAGATAGAATGAATAATACTAGGAATATTGTTGATTGATAGTATTCGAGCAATATTTACTCGGGAAACGGATACAAAGCATAACAATAATAAACAAATAATAATGGGATCATAAATAAACTCCTAATATACTAATAACAATATTAATGCCTAATAACAATAATTATTTGATAAGTAATATTACAATGATAATAGTAATAATACGAATAGGAACAGGAATAATTAATAACAAAGAGGTATAATTAAGAATAATAAACAATTACACAATAATGAATTAGCATAAATAATAAAATAATATAATAATAATAATAAAATAATAATAATAATAATAATAATAATAGATAATAATAATAATTAATAATAATAATAATAATATAATAATAATAATATAAAAATAATAATATAATAATTAATAATAATAAATAATAATTAATTAATAATAATAATAATAAATATAATTAATAATAATAAAAGAATAATTAATAATAATAATAATAATAATTAATAATAATACATAATAATAATAATAATAAAATAATAAAAATTAATAAAATAATAAAAAGTAAAAATAATAAAAAATAATCATAATAATAATCCATAATAATAATCATAATAATAACCATAATAATATTGATAATTAATAATCATAATAATAATGATAAATAATAATATATTAATAATAATTAGATTTTGTTATAATAATAATAATAATAGTAAATATAATAATAATAATAATACATTAATAATATAATAATAATAATAATAATAAGTAAGTAAATAATAATAATTAATTAATAATTTATAATAATACTAATAATAATAATGGTAACAATAATATAGCAATAATAATAACAATAATAATAATAATAATAATAATAATAATAATAATAATAATAATAATAATAATATAATAATAATATATAATAATAATAATAATAATAATAAACAATAATTAATTATTAAGTAATAATAATATAATAAAATAATTAATAATAATAATATAATAATAATAATAATAATATAATAATAAATAATAATAATAATATAATAATTAGTAATAATATAATAATAATAATAATAATAATAATAATAATAATAATAATAATAATAATAATAATAATAATATAATAATAATAATAATTAATAACCACATCTACGGAACATAAACACCAATATTCACATCATACATCTTGCACCTTCCTAAACTCATTTACCTAACTATGAGGAACTTTAACAGGTTAACTTTATTAAGACAAAACACTTGTAATGGTACAAAGATAAATATCCTCCAATTTTGTCCCCCTATTTCGTAAACACCCATATAATATATATAGTATATATATATAATTTAATATATATATATATATATATATACTATATATATATTAATATAATATATATATATATATATATAGATAATATATATATATATATATGAATATATATATATATATAATATATATATAATATATATTTATTAAATATATATATATGGTGATAATTGGTTTAGAGCGACAACTATCATCAATCCATATCTCAAAACTTCAATAGCCACACGGGGAAAGGAATACATTGCTGGAATGCTGGTTAAATTTTAGTTACGAAAATGTAAAAAAAAAAAAAAAAAAAAAAAAAAAAAAAAAAAAAAAAAAACTCAATAGCTACACTAAAATAGAATACATTTTTGGAATCCTGGTTAAATTTTAGAAGGAAAATGTAAAAAAAATAAAAAAATTAAAAATTATTATTGCTAATAAATCTATTAGTTATATGATTAGAAGGCCTATTTATAGACCTTTTATTGGTTACACGTTAAAATAAATAGACTTTCTATTATATTTTGCCTTTTTTTTTTTTTTACTAAAGATTACCCCAAGGGTATACCGCACCGATGGCAGGAGTCGGGGTCTCTCGGCCTTCCGGGGAAACTTACGGGGTAGGAATAATTCCCCCCTCCGGGAGGGTCTCCGGAACCCCCCGCTCTTAGGTATTTGGGTGTCGCGGGGTTCCTCGCCTCCCCTACGGGGTATGGAAAAACGTTGCCCCCCCCTCTGTCCCCCGTCGGCTCGAGGCCCCCCTACATTGCCATGTAATACTTACAATATATATATATATATATATATATATATATATATATATATATATAATATATATATTATATATTAATATTATATTATGTCCCTGCTCCTAAAAAAAAATAGCCAATATTTATTTTTATTTTTTTTTTTTTTTACATTTTCCTAACTAAAATTTTACAAGGATTCCAAAAATGTATTCCTTTTCGCTGTAGCTATTGTAGTTTTGAGATTTTTATTTGTTTTTTTTTTTTTTTTTATTTTTTTTTTTTACAGTTCCGCAATAAAATTTTGCCAGGATTCCAACAATGTATTCCTTTTCTGTAACTATTGTAGTTTTTGAGAATATGGATCGATGATAGTTGTTCTCGCTCTAAACCAAATATCACCTAAAAAACAAAAAATTTCACAATTTTGTCGGTAATAAAACTATTATAATAAGTGAGCTTCCACACCTTTAAGAATATTAAATTTTTTTTTTAGATATTATTTAAATCTTACTTAACTAAACTTATAATAATTAATAATTTCACCTCACTAAACTTATGTTATTAATTTATTTCACTTTCCATTAAACTAAACTTATATTAGTAATTCATTTCACTTCCATTATTTTCAATAACTAGCTATCTAACTTATTAGAAAAAAAAGTTCAATCTTTTAACACTATGAGGCGTTGCTGTTCATTGTGTTCGATTTAGTTGATTTTAAAATAAAATCGGCTTTAGCTTAACTGGATGCTGATAATCAACAAGAGCCAAATTTTTTTTCAATTTTGTTCGATGAAATTTTTTGCTGAAATCAAAAATGTTATTTATTTTCCTGTAGATGTTATAGTTTTCTAGTTACATGCCTGGCCTCTTCGGGATGCTGGCCATTATTATTATTATTATTATTATTATTATTATTATTATTATTATTATTATTATCATTATTATCATTATTATCATTAGTAGTAGTAGTAGTAGTAGTAGTAGTAGTAGTAGTAGTAGTAGTAGTAGTAGTACTTCATAAGATCGATTTGTACTAAACAAATATGCATTTGATTCTTTGCAATTTATAAAACAAACTAATAAATCACTTATTCCAATTATAAAATTACCCACACGTATGTAGCTGTGTATACTTATGTACGAGTATACATGTGTGTTAGTCTATGACCGTGGATGAAGCCTAACTTTAAAACTCGAGGGTAATTACTTCAAGATCATAAATTAATATTTAATAACGCGGAAAATAAGGCTCAAAATTGCGTTGGTGTGGAGTTCAATATATTAAAAGAAATAAGCTTTTTACTTTATTAAATTAATACAAATATTAGAAGTAATATATATGAGTTTTGCGTTTTATCCTCACAGTGAATTTGTTGTTATTAATGTACTAATTGCTAACTGAAACAAACAACCTAACTTATTCTAGTATATCATAACAACCCAAAGGATTATATTATTA
>JABUQX010060004.1:5000-7500 GCA_015478945.1 Trachelipus rathkii | reverse complement strand
ATATATATATATATATATATATATATATAGGTATATTATATATATATAATATATATTTATATAGATATATTTGTGTGTATATATATATATATATATATTAGATATTATAGATAGTAAATCTGTGTCTACCAGTTTGGACCCTTTCATTAAGACATTAGGTTAGAGCAAACTGTGGGCATTCATTTAATCTATAGGTGGTGAACTTGGGGGCTCCATTAATCCATTAGGTTAGGTAGTACTCTGGGGGCTTCCATGATCCATTAGGTTAGGGCGTACTTGTGGGCTTACATAATCCATTAGGTTAGGGCTACTTGGGGGCTTACATAATCCATTAGGTTAGGGCTACTTGGGGGCTATTAAGTATAGGTTAGGATAAAGTTTTGTTAGGTAGACACAGATTTATTATATATATATATATATATATATATATATATATATATTTATTTAATATATATATATATATATATATATATATACAAAGGTGGGCATTAACGCGTTAAAGCGTTAATCCGTTAATTAACTCGTTAGTTTTTTCGTTAACTTTTAACGCTTTCGTTAATTTCGAAAAGAAGTAACGGACTATTAACGAGTTAAAATTTTTCCCTACATCCGTTAATCGTTACTTTAATTTACGAATTTATAAAATATTTCTTATCAGATTTAAATTGTATTAGATTCGATTTCGATAAACTTTTTTTTTCAAAATTTCCTAAACGCTCCTCTCAATGGCTCAAAATGTGTTTATTCTTACACGGTTATTATCCCGTTTAGAAATGTTTGACGTTTTTCTTTTGCTGTTATTCTCATTTCTTATTGGTTTGCTGAAGAAAAAAAAGATAGTGACTGTTGCCCTTTCAATGAGTCATTAACTACTTTCTTATTAATTGAACTTGCCTTCTTTTGCGAAGTGAAAAACTATTTAAGAAACTAAGCCTCATAAGCGCTAATACTTATAAAAATATACCATATTTTGTATTTAAAATTCCTAAGTTGACATATCCCTATTATATTTACAATAATTATACTACTCGGGTGTCGTAAAAGATATGTCCCAGTTTCAATGCTTATTATAACAGCGATAATATACATTCAACAGGCATATCATACATCAAAGTGAAGGTCATTGAACAGAGTTTTTCCTACATATGTTCAATATGTGCCCCTTTCGTTATAGGGGATACATTCAGCCGATAATCCAATTCCTCCCAAACATTGGTTAACAGATCCGGAGTAATGGAAGGAACGGCATGTTCAATTCTGCGTTTCAACTCTGACGTATAATTGGGCAGCCCATAGGAAGAAAATCGCATGGCGTTAAGTCCGGGGACCGGGGGGGGGCCAGATATATAGAGCTCTGTTGTCTGGACCATTATGACCAACCCAACGATCTGGGAGTAAGTCGTTCAACCACGCTCGCACTATGTGACTCCAATGTGGAGGGGCTCCATCTTGCTGCCATATAAAGTTACCGCTTCATCCTCTAATAATTGTGAAAAGAGCCATTATTGTAACATATCGAGATAGGCGACCCCTGTTACGGTTGCTTCTGCGAAAAAGAAAGGTCCGTAGACCTGACGTCGGGATATGGCGCAGAAAAAGTTAACCTTTGGGGAATCACGTTCGTGTTCTACAAGTTCATGTGGATTTTCAGACCCCAGATACGAACATTATGGGCATTCACCTTACCCCTGAGATGAAAGGTGGACTCATCGCTAAACACTATACGATCTAGAAGGTCATCGTCTCGACCTAACACTGCACAGGTAAACCGTAGAGCATAGTCGTCGGGCTTTAAAGCATGTTACAAACTGGCCCAACCGGTTATTCAACGCATGTGTAAACGTTTTCCTTAACACCTTCCACACCGTCGTTTTTGGCACCTTCAGTTCGTGACTTGCTCTCCAAACGGATTTCTTAGGACTATGAAGGAACGAGGCCCTGATACGGTCCACATCCTGTACAGTCACTTTGGGCCGTCTTGTACTTTTGCCTTTACAAAGACATCCATTAGTTGCAAATTGCCTATACCATCAGCGAATGTTTTTTCACTTGGAGGATCACATTGGAAACGTAAACGATACGCACGTTGAATCGTAATTACAGATTCACACTTAGCAAATTGTAGAACACAGAAAGCTTTACTCTCAGGACTCGCCATTGCCAGTATGTGGCGCACGCACTAGAGAAGACTACATCTGAATGCGCGCATGCGCGTATGTCGACCTATCAGGAACTCGTTCTGGCGCAAGTGCATATTCGAAACTATGCAACTTACTCTTCACTTTGATGTATGATATGATATGGATATTGTATATTATGCTGTTATAATAAAGCAATGAAAACTGGGAAAATTCTTTTACGGACAACCACGGTACTTGAGAGTATTTAATTAATAAGTATTTTACTCGCTTTGGAAGTTATTCTTACGGCAAAGCGGCAAAGGGCATCTGCTATAGTTCAAAGCCTAATTATTTGTCTGATAAGCTTAATATCATTATTG
>JABUQX010060003.1:40000-44261 GCA_015478945.1 Trachelipus rathkii | reverse complement strand
TTAAGGTGGGTGTTTTAACCTTTTCCCTTTGTTATCATTGAAACCTTTTCGCGTTTTCGTGCGCCGCTTCAATATATATATATATATATATATATATATATAGTGTGTGTGTGTGTGTGTATGTGCATATTTGTCAGTCCATGTGTTAAATTGCTCCACTCTATTTTAAATTATAGATTTTTTCCTCTTCTGTAGTTAGGCGCGATTGCCAAATTAGCACGTTTTGATTGATAAATGGCACTCTTTGAAAAAGTACGGAACATCCAATTCTTTCGATAACCTTAGAGTTCCTTATAGTTGATATTTCTCCATGCTCCCGTTGTATTATATATATATATATATACCATATATACTCTCCATATATATATATATATATATATATATATATATATATATATACTATATATAAATTCTTTTTTTGTTTATATATTTATATATATATATATTTATATATATATATATAACTATATATATATATATATATATATATATATATTATATATATATATATATATATATATATATATATATATATATATATATTTATATATATATATATATATATATATGAGGGTGATCAAAATGTTTTCTTATGCTGATACACCTGTTCGCTTTTCTTACCACTGTGTGACACTAGGTGCTACTACCGGCATATTTGACGAATAAGTGCGTCGTGTAAAGGCTCTAGATTGAGCGGACATTTTTGTTTGTTTGCTTGTTTATTTGCTGTTAGTGTAACAAGTTGCTATTTGTGTCATATTCTCGGCAAATTTTGAGGAATGTGTTACAGATTGTCTGGAAATAATTTATCTAAGGTTTAGTCATCAATCGTATAGCTATGCAAAGGTGTTTCTGTGGCATGCGAGGTTCAGTTTGGGTCAAACATCAATTGAAGATTGAAGACGACAATCGCATAAGTTGAAACTGATTTAGGATGCGACGCCAGGCCATTTACGAGAAAGTTGGGATTGGTTACGGGACTTTATCTGATATCCTGACTGAAGAACTAGGCTTGCGCCTTATATCGACCAAATTTATCCCTATTCTCTTGTCGAATTGTTGCGTGCAATGGCTTCGTCAGTTGATTAAGAAGACCTAACATTGCTTTCATCATTATCATTAACAACTTCCAACAATTCACAAACTTTTTAATTTTAAGTGTTTTGTAAAATTCTTTGGTTATGAACAAAAGAATGTAGGTTGATAATTTACACCTAATGTGTTCTAAGAACTACCCCATGAGAATGGTTCTGTTAATTGTGTAATAAGTGATTATTTAATATACTAAGATTTGGGAGAGTAAAGAGTATGAGAGAGAGTTTTTTTTTTTTTTTTTTTTCAGTCGAGGTCTTGTCTTTTCACGTGACCTTTTGGTGTGATTTTTCTCTTGGAGAAACACCACACTTTTGCGATTCAATAAAGCAATTGACTGACTAAATTGACTAAAGTCCTCTTTCCCTTCAAATCAGTTATGCTATGATCGTCACGCCTACTTTTAGCAACTCTTATGTGAATCACACCAGCATAATCTCATAAATCCAAACACTTATTAACACCATTCTTAAATAGTGGTTTATTTTGGATTGTGCTTTATCATTTAGCATGTTCTCCGTAGTGTTTAGTTAAGTTCATTTGCAACTAGGTGACAACAAAGTTAGATTGTAATGTAACAAAAACAAAATACTTGTTTAAATATGTTATAAACATTTGCTAATTTTAAATTATAATTTTTTTTTCTAAAAAATTTTGGAAACCTGTTCGAATTTGCTGAGCTAAGAAGCAAAATTTTTATGTAAGAGCATTGTAAGCGACCCACCCGAGGGTGTCATCGGAAATGTATTGTTTCCAGGCTTTTTTTTAAACCTAACAAAAACCTCACGAACTTACTTACGCCCTTTATGAAGGAGGGGAACTTATCTAGAGAGTTTATCACTAAAATCGAATCTTGAATCTTCGCCACACGAAATAGATTCATTAGCAGTTATGTAATAGAACACGTGTCACGTGCATTGAAACATCTCACCCATTTAGATTTTGGTTCTATTTAATCCCTCAGTGTATTGCTTATGTAAATCACGTAACTTTTAAATAAGTCTCGTCCCTGTCCGCAGTCAGTGCCTGTAACAACAATTAATGCATTGGAAACTTTTGCTCTACATTTATTATGCATTCAACGGGGATCTTAATATTTCTAGAAGACCTGAATATATATCCCGTAATTTTGTAGTCATAAAATGAAAATCAAGCCAATCTAAAAGTTAACATCCTTACAAAAATAGGAATAAATATTTACATTTTTTCTTGTTAGAACATCATTCATCACAATAAATACTTGATATATGTAAACTAAAATAATAAAAAGGAAATGGAAAGAATTTGATTCCTATAACAAAAAGGAAATTGCTGATGTCACCGAATTTCGATTTCGTATTCCAATATATATATATATATATATATATATATATATATATATATATATATATATATATATATATATATATATATATATATATATATATACTATTCTCTCTCTTCTCACTATATATATATATATATTGACACAGAGAGATATATATATATATATATATATATGGTAGCTGGGTTCTGGTCCCGCTTACCACTTATTTACGTACAAATGCTCATGCAGCCTCGGGTTCTGGTTTTATGTATGCCCACCTACCCCGATTTCTGAGGGAACCAAGGGACAGTTGATGATGATATATATATATATATATATATATGTAGAAATATATATGTAAATATATGTGTATTTATACTCAATCTATTACTGCGTCCATAATTCAACTTCATCCATTCCTCTCTCTCTCTCTCTCTCTCTCTCTCTCTCTCTCTCTCTTTCTCTCCTCCTCTCTCCTCCTCTCTCATAATGGGATCGGATAAATCCTGGATCTTTGGTCAAAGGTGGGATCGTGGACAAATGGATGAATAAGGAATCTATATATATATATATATATATATATATATAATGAAATAGAAATAAAAAAATAATAATAATAAATAAAATGATAAAAATAAGTTTTATAATAATAAATAAAGTGAAATATAATTTTATGTAATTAAAGAAATGCAGATAATGTATTTATAATCTTTTCCATATTGATGGTGTTTGGGGGAAGGGGATTGATGGGACGCATAAGAGTTGGGTCCACGTCCCTCACCCTGTCAGAAAAGATATTGAAAATTAAAACGTGTTTTATTTCATATGTTCCTGGTTCCCCTGCCTTAGTTTTATTAGTTATCACTGCCGCTCGCGAGCAGAACCCTAGTCGATGAGAGAGATTATCAAAAATGCAAACCCATTCAAACCTCATCTAACGCAGATTTCGCAAGTGAGCTAAGGCGCATTCCTTAAAGTGAGTGAGATTAAATTCGGTAGGAAACACAAAAATTTGAATAGAACTCCTCAGAACAGAGATGGCTGGAAAGAAGGAAGCACCACAGCAAAGAAGCCTAGAGTTACCAATAAGACAGAACCTTGAGGAGCACCATGACTATTGCTTCATCATGCACAAGTGATATATGGAACGATTTGAAAGAAAATTAGAAAAAGTAACGAAAGAGGAAGAAGAAACTCAAAGGAGGGGAGCGACCCATACCATACCCGGTCAGATGCCTTGAATATATCAAGCACCGCTACACTAGACTCCCTATAGTCCCTAAAGGCAGAAGATAGGAAGGTTTATCAGTAGTAGAGCTCAAGCGCCGAAGCCTGTACCGATAATATAGAAAGATGGGAATGGGATACCAGATGATCCAAGAAGTGAGAGTTGAGAATGGTTTCAAAGATCTTGGACAGAATACAAACGATACCTATTGGGCAATAGTTTGAAAGGTCAAAACTGCTGCCTTTCTTCGGAATAGATTGGGGATATATGCGTGATTCCAGCACTGAGGTAAAGTGCTAGTAATAAGGCACATAGAGTATAACTGAACTAACTATAACATCTATAACTGAACTATCAATATAGATATCTATATACACTAACAATAACTAAACTAACTAGGATAACTATAATGATTATTTATTAAATTGTATTTTTTTACTATGTTTTTCGTAACTTAAAACAATAGTTACCTGTGTCTTAACTACCTAAAGCTATCCGCATGCTATTTTATTGAACCGCACCCGCATCCACGAACATTGAAAATCGATCCCGCCCACCTATATATATATATATATATATATATATATATATATATATATATATATATATATATATATATATATATCTGTGTCTAT
>JABUQX010060003.1:30000-35000 GCA_015478945.1 Trachelipus rathkii | reverse complement strand
CTGTAATTAAAGGACAATGAGTAAGTACAGCAAATTTGATTTGTTGTCATCTACTAAATAATAATGGTTCCTAACCCCTTTTTTGACCTCGACCCAAAATTAAGGGGAGGATCAACTTCGTGATCCATGCTTCTATTTCGAAATCAAAAATTACTATTTTATAATTATATAATAATAATAAATGTCAGGCGTATGATGATCATGTTATTGTTTTAAATTCCGATGATAAGCCAGAAGGATTTTCAAAATTATTTTAATATTGATTAGAAAAATAAAATTCTATTGTAAAAACAATTTAAATAAACATATGTAAAATAATAATAAATTAGTAAGATAGCTTTGCGATCCACCGAAAAAGCGTCTGCGACCCACTTTTGGGTCGTGACCCATAGGCAGAGAATCACTGTACTAGAACAATCTTTAATGAGTGACTGAGGATTAATAACTGACAAGAGACCTTTGCTCAGATCAATTGTCTTGTCATAAGTTGCAATTATTTATTATCAATATATTAAATTCAATGTTTGAATACTTTAAAGTAGCAGGCATACATTACAGAAGAATACTTTGCCGCAGCATCTACTAAATCAGCAGTGCCCAACCCGTAGCTCGCGAGCAACGTGTTGCTCGCGTACCTTTCTAATGTGGCTCGCTGCTCACATATTCAGATTTATCACGTTTATTAAAAATTAAATAGTTTTAGAAATTATATATATATATATATATATATATATATATATATATATATATATATATATATATATATATATATATATATATATATATATATATATATATATATATATATATATATATATATATATATATATCAATGCTTATTAGTAGTCGTCCTATGTATGGCTCGTTTAAATTTTTTAAATTCTTAATTTGCTCGAGACAGACTAAAAGGTTGGGCACCACTGTACTAAATAATGCAGTATTCTTTGCGCATGTCCTAGAATACAAATAAAATATATTTATCTGACAGTCAACCCAGTAATTTAATACACGAATTTTATCAGTCTAATAATAAATTTTTATCTATTATCATTGATAAAACAAGAAAAGTTGTTAAAAATAACCCAGGTGTGAGGTTCTTGATTTAATACCTATAAGAGAACTGTGTATTACATAATAATTATGCTGTTAATAAAGAATAAAATAAAATAAAATAAAAAATAAAAAAGTAAAAATAATAAAAAAAAATAATTCTGAAGCTTTTGAAGCAGTAAGTGCTGTAATGCTTTTTGGATGTGAAATTTAAACTGTAATCAAAGTAATTATTGCTTGTTGTAATTTTAAGTTAATGGATAACGGCAATTATATGAATTTAAAGTTTTCAAAGAATCTTTCAACCTACCTTTCTTTACAAGATACGTCATTAAACAATAAAAAATATAATATTTAATAAAAAAATCTTATGATCATAAATTTGACAATCTTGCGCTTGCAGAATAGGCCTATATTTACTCCATATACATATTCTTTTATTGTTAATGACATTATATTAACTTCAATTTCAAAGAAGTCCACATTTCTACATTGATGACTTCGGACAGTCTAGTCTAATTGCCTTGTTTTGTTAGCCATCAAAATCATAGATTATGCAATATTGATTGAGCGCAATTAAAGAGTAAAATTATACTTAACTATCAGATAGTTTTATAAGGTTGCAGTTGAATTCTTTTCTCTTATGACGTTTTTTTATTATCCAAATATCTTATGAGTAATATATGGGTTTCTTTGCTTTTACCTTTAATATATTTAACCTTTACATTTCAAATTAACTATTGGTGTCAAGTTAATTATTTATGAATGTGTATTTGAACTTCTTCCAATGTATGGTTACACGAAAAGGGTTCATTTAGAACAGTGGTCTCCAAAGTGGGATACGCGTACCCCGGGGGGTACGCCAAAGTAAGCTCACGATCACTTGCGAGTGTATGATCGTGTATCACGTGAGTGCAAGGTTCTCTCATTGGTCGCTGTCTCTTGTATATTATATTATATATTATATTATATTATATTATATTATATTATATTATATTATATTATATTATAGGGGTACAATTTATATTTATTTTCGTCTTATGGGTAGGCGATCAAAAAAGTTTGGAGATCGCTGATCTAGAGAACATCTTGTAAAGACGATACAATTAGTTTTGTTAACATTGGAATTTTAGATCATAGCTCTCTGATCATTTCACTAATGAATGAATATAAAGATTCCTAAATTGCTTAAACAAAAAATGTGAAGATTTGGATCAGAAAACCAAAATGCACAATCAACCACATAGAACTACAATAAAAATTGTCATTTGAGGTCACGACATAAAAGATAAAAAGATCATTTTAGAATAGAAGTACTGTGAGTGTGTTTATCTCTTCGCATCTCCACATTTCATGTCAACAATGTCTGGTGTAGTTTGATCTAGTTGTGGCTGTATTTTTTTTTAATTTGCTAATTGAAAGAATTTGGGGGGAAAACTTTTTTATTTATTTCTAGAATATTTTATTGCAAATAATTTATTTTATTTTTATTTTTTTATTTTTAAACTATTTCATACATATTACATAAATTCATGATTTAAAAATATGAAAATTATTATTATTATTATTATTATTATTATTATTATTATTATTATTATTATTATTAGTAGTAGTAGTAGTAGTAGTAGAAAGTAATCTTCCTGATGGAAGCGAAATTTTCGCAAATCTGTTTAGTGAGGAAATTTAATTTGTTGTTATTGATGAAAAAACACTAATTTGTCCTTGGAAATTATTATTATTGTATTATTATCATCATCATTAATAATAATAATAATAATAATAATAATAATAATAATAATAATAATAATAATAATAATAATACTACTACTACTACTTTTTCTCTTTTTCTCTTTTTCTCTTTTTCTCTTTTAATGGGTAAATAAACGAAGATTCTCAATCAAAGCACTGCCTTTAATAATAATAATAATAATAATAATAATAATAATAATAATAATAATAATAATAATAATAATAACAAAAAAGTTTCTATTGTTGTTTTTATTGTAGTAGTGATGGATGTTTTAATCTTCTTTATAGAGAATAATGAGAGAATCGCAAATGAGTCGGTTTCTGATTTTGATTGTCGTGTCATCCTTTGTGAATTTGATTCGATGTAAATTGTGTTAATGTTAAGGAATAATTGATTTTTTTGAATTAAAGAGATGGATTGATAATTTTAAAGATAAGGTAGAAATGATAAAGGAAAGTAACTAATATCTACCAATAACTACCCAATAAATTTATTGGGTAGAAAAACAAAATGTAGATAAAGGATTGAACTAAGAAGTAAAACAATCAGTTTTTATATAAATAAATAAAGAATATCCGAATATTCATAGAGTTCCGAATATTTAGAGACCATCCGAATATTGAGAAAGTATCCGAATCTTGCGGTGCATTTTGTCTTTCGATAACTAGCGTTCTCTATCAACCAAAACGCCTTTTTCGAGAGTAAACTAATATTAATTATTAATTTTACAAGAAAAAAAAACTTGTCATTTACTATTAAACTAAGAAAGCTTAAGGTTTATTGAAATCTTAATATTATAATTTTTTAGTAATATTAGTAATAGGGCCGTATTAAAATTAATTTTAAAAAAAAATATTTATAGATCTTACGCGTATGTTGTAATATATTGTCAAATTCTCTCTCTCTCTCTCTCTCTCTCTCTCTCTCTCTCTCTCTCTCTCTCTCTCTCTCTCTCTCTCTCTCTCTCTCTCTCTCTCTCTCTCTCTCTCTCTCTCTCTCCTTCTCTTTCTCTTTCTCTTTCTCTCTTTCTTTCTCTCTCTCTCTCTCTCTCTCTCTCTCTCTTTCTATCTCTCTCTTTCTATATATATATATATATATATATATACTACTATATATATATATATATATATATATATATATATATATATATATATATATATATATGTTCCTTGTTTCCCTACAGACTGGGGTGGTGTGCTCAAACATGCACTGCCGAGGCATGCATTAGCATTTCTGGCAAATATTGGTAGCGGGACCCAATCCCAGCTACTACTGTCCTTGCCACTATATATATATATAAATATATATATATATATATATATATATATATATATATATATATATATATATATATATATATATATATATATATATATATATATATGAGTAGTGACAAGTGACAAGACACTTTATTTGAAAGAAGAAGAAGAAGAAAAAACATTTATTAAAGACGAAGGTGTGGAAATCCTAAGAAAATGTATACTTAATATGGGGACTAGCCCAAATGGTCGATAGGTCAAATGCTCGACAACACATCAAAAAAATTTCACGTACAGGCCGCCGCAGGCGTTAAGTTAAGTTAAGTTAGGTTAGGTTAAGTTAAGTTAAGATAAGTTAGGTTAAGCTAGGTTATGTTAAGCTAGGTTAAGTTAGGGTAGGTTAGGTTAAATTAGGTTTGGGTAGGGTATGTTAGATTAAGTTAGGTTAGGTTAAATTAGGTTAGGTTAAGTTTGTTGAATTCGTTACAAACTCTAAATAACCAGATTTTTTGTTTTTGTTTTTTTTTACAAATGTCGCCCATCTGGTACTAGCTTCTCTTAATATCTGAAATATTAAAAATGACATAAGCAGCGCAAGCTTAACCTCTTGAACCAAATTTACCTTGTAAAATAGTCGATGGTTTATATATATGTATGTGACAAACGGATTTTTTGAATCGTTGATGAATCAGCAACTGGATTCCTTCTAGAGGATTTCATCAGTTAATCCTTTAGTAAGGAATCTTAATTCAAAGATTCTCTTTCGAAGTTTGTTTTTTTTGTTTGGTTTGTTTTTTTGTTTATTTGTTTTTCCTTCCTTTTATAATTGAATAACGATAACTATATCTTTCTCATCTTATATCAATGATAAGATATGGCCGGCTCGAAGATATATAATATATATATATATATATATATATATATATATATATATATATATA
>JABUQX010060003.1:10000-20000 GCA_015478945.1 Trachelipus rathkii | reverse complement strand
TGGCTGATGCGGATATGCGCAGCATTTATATATATATATATATATATATATATATATATATATATATAATAATAATAATATATATATATATAATAATAATATATAATATATATAATATATAATAACTTCTTAACAATATATAATATATATATATATATATATATATATATATATATCTATACAATTATATATATATATATATATATATATATATATATATATATATATATATATATAACTATATATATATATAATATATAACATAATATATATATATATATATATATATATATATATATGTATAATAACTTAACACATATACTATATATATATGACCTTTAGCAAAAACTAAAAGACAATAGCATGCAATTCAATAAGACTGAGTTCTTTTGAATTACATCAAAGTAATAAAATAATGTAATATATATTTTAAATTATTTTTGTAAAAGAAAAATTTTTTCTAGTTTTCGAATGAAGAGAAGGGAGGAAAATTTTATTATAGTTTACCATTGAATAAAATTTTTATATTTTAATTTTGATAAAGGAAATATTTATTGATTTCAAATTTTTCCAAAGAATATATATATATATATATATATATATATATATATATATATATATATATATATATATATATATATATAAAAAAATATGTATATTTATACTGCTCATATATACTACTCTTCTTTATATAAATATATATATATATATATATGGTAATTGTTAACAATAAGGGCCTCTAAACAGATTTTATAAAAATCACAGCATAGACTCTTTAAAAAAATAGTAATAAAGAATAAAAAAAATAAATAAAATAAGTGATCGGTCCCTTTAGGAAAAAAAGTTACAGCCTCTCAAAGGATGGAACTGAACGGGCCTCGAGGTCGGTTTAGGACCATCCTAGTTCAGGTTACAATAAAATTTGTTAAGTATACACAGTATACTTAACAAAACATATCATAACCTGAACTAGTTGGGTCTAAACCGAGACCTAATCTGGATGGATCGACGATGCCGTAAACCTAGTGTGCATGGATTTACGTTGCCGTAAATCTAGATGGAGTTCTGGCTACCATTATGCTACTATTTCTTTTACATTCTTCCCTTGCGCCTATTTTGTAAATTACGATAAAAAAAAGTCAGTTTTTTTTACAAGAAAAGTCTATAGGATTTTTTTAAACTTTGAGAGGTTGTAACTTTTTCCTAATGAGACTGATCATTTATACTTGTGATTTTTATAAAAAACTCAAATATAGATCTTAAAACAATTTTACCATATATATATATATATATATATATATATATATATATATATATATATATATATACATTTTTATATTTATATATATATATATATATATATACTCTTACTATTCTCTATACTCTTATATATATATATATATATAAAATGCGATTAATAGAAACATTGCGTCGTTTAATCGGCCCAATTTATTTTCTTTTTATTCAAATGACTCCTTTGTGATTTCCAAAGATATTACGATTTGTAATCGGGGCTAATTATTTCTTGTTACTCGATGACGCGCTTATGATTTTCGGAGACATTGCGCCGTTTAATTGGGCCAATTTCTTTATTTGAAATACGCACTTGTAATTTAAAGAGACATTGCTCCAGTTTTTCAGGTCATTTTATTCCTTTCTACTTAATTTCGCGATTTTGTTTAATCGGGCCAATTCATTTCTTTATTTAATCGGGTCAGCTTATTGATTTATACTCGAATGATGGGCTTGTGATTTCAAGAGAAATTGTGCATTTTAATTGGACCAACTTATTTGTTTGAATGACGCGTTGTGGTTTGCAGAAACATTGCGCCGTTTAATCGGTCCATTTTATTCCTTCCTATTAGATTGACGCTCTTATGACTTACAAAACGCCAAATATTTTACTATTTGTTAAACACTTCGTTGAGGTGTTGTTATTTAGGCTGATGAATAAAGCTTAATGATGAATGAAGCGTATGAATGAAACTGAATGATCAGGCATCTTAAGAGTGCACTTCATCTCTCTCAATTAAAATCAATATTAAAATGACAAGTAAACTGATTAAATGTTTGTTTTCAGTGAAATAATATTAATCCTTTATTACTTAAATAAAAGATTGACACTTAACAGAGTGTGTGAGTATATATATATATATATATATATATATATATATATATATATATATATATATATATATATATATATATATATATATATATATATATATATATATATATATATATGCTATATATATATATATATATATATATATATATATATATATATATATATATATATATTAATCCTTTGTTATTTAAACATAGATTGTTAAGAGTGTTTGAGTATATATATATATATATATATATATATATCGCGGTTTTTATATATATATATATATATATATATATATATATATATATATATATATATATATATATATATATATATATAACTATATATATACTATATTCGCGGTTTTACTATTTAATTTGGACCTTGTAAATTTTCCCTCAGACGTCACCACTTATTCTTAACCGAAATTATGGTGTTTGAGCGTTCTCATATCAAATTCTACTTTGTTCCTTACTGTCTCTATCCTCAAAGGAGCGGTTGTGCGTGCGTGCGTGTGTGTGTGTGTGTGTGTGTGTGTGTGTGTGTGTGTGTGTGCGCGCGTTTTTGATTTTATTAAAAAATTCACACCTCACGGGCCGATCCCTATTCTAGGAGGGGAACTTAACTTCTCTAGGTAATTTCTACCTAGGATCCGGACTAGGGATCGAACCCGCGCCCTTATCATACGACTCTGTCGCTCTACCGACTGTGCCACGGTTTATGTGCCCAATAATATTTGCTTTCGTGTCTCTGATTCTCTTGCTGATCTTACAGCTAAATTTATCTGTTCTGTATATCTGTTTTCTAACTCAGCTGATTTTCCTAAAGTTCTTTTGACTACTTATATTCCAAAGTAGAACATTGTTATACAGTTGTCCCTCGTAGAACGCGGGGGGTTAGGTTCTTGACCCCCCCCCCCCCCTTTATAGGCGACTTCGCGTATAACTATCCCCTCTGAAAAATCATTAATTTTAAAATTTTTACCTTTGTATAAGGTGAATAAAATTGTAGCAGTATTTTATATATCCTTAATAAATAATTTAATAAATTTGCAGATATAATGTTATTTACAGTAAAGTATGTAAACATATTTTATTGACTAGTTAATTAGTAGGATATATATTACATTACATTTAACATGTGTATGTATTAGTATTACAGAATTTTAATTTTATTTTTGCAATTTTAATTTTAATTTTTATTATCTTTTTAACATTTGTATGTATTACAGAATTTTAATTTTATTTTGTATTTTTGTAATTTTAATTTTCTATTTATTATTTTTTTACCAACCGCGGTATAGCAAGACCGAGTTTTACGAGGGACGACTGTAGTATTCTTCTCTTTCTGATATCTTAGTGATTTGAATGTTCACCACTGCCAATGACTTTCCTCTAATTCTCAAGATACAACTGGTTAAACTCTCCTACCCTTTTTCTATCCTGAATAGCCTCGAGCAGATAGTGTAGCTCCCTCCGTACCCATACCACTGATCGTTTTGGAGATAATCCAACATAGTAGATTTTTACTTAACTTCCAATCCTTCTACTTATTCTGCTAATCTCTTTCAACCTCTGGATTCCTCGGATCTAACTAGTAGATTTTTACTTAACTTCCAATCCTTCTACTTATTCTGCTAATCTCTTTCCACCTCTGGATTCCTCGGATCTAACTCCAAACTACATCTATTTTTCACACTTTCTATCACTTGCATTCTTTCAAAAGCGTGTATCCCTAATCTTAGCCCTTCATTATATATATATATATAATATATATATATATATATATATATCTTATATATATATATATATATATAACATATCTTCTATATCTATATATATATATATATATATATATATATATATATATATATATATATAATGGAGCCTTCTTCCTCGATAAATTTGTAAAAAAATTAATGTTTTGGTCTAAATTAGAATGGAAGAGCTAATATATATATATATATATATATATATATATATATATATATATATATATATATATATATATATATATATATATATATATATATATATATATATATATATATATATATATATATATATATATATATATATATATATATTGGAGTGGTAGACTGCTTACAAATTTATATTTGATGAGACTATAAGTGAATTTGTTATCCTTTATCGTTTTATAATAGCGATGATAAAAATGGAAAAAAATATGAAACTTTTTTTTTGTTTTCTCTTTTAATAATGTTTGAGAAACATCAATTCATTTTATGATCTCTTTTAATTAAGTTTCCATCCGAGGAAAGCAAGACAGAACGACAGCTTTTAACATTGTCAACAGGGTGCACACACATACATTAAGACAAACACCCACACACCCACACCTACCAGCAAACCCTCACGCGCGTGCACACACACACACACACACACACACACACATATATATATATATATATATATATATATATATATATATATATATATATATATATATATATATATATATATATATATATATATACTAAAGATGGACGGAATATCTACGGAAATCTGCGTTAATTTCAATATCCGCATCCGCAAATACTGATGCTGAGTTTATGCGGATAGTGCATATCATGAATCTCCTATAACTAAGGACTTGGAGTTCAAAATCCAAATATGCAAGACCAATTTGTGTCCAGGAAGCAAATTTTAAACGAGTAGAAGAACGGAATATCCGGGACATCTTCATGTGAATAAAGAGGGTTAGATGAACAGCCGAGTTCGTTAAAGAATATATAGAATATAGAATAATGGAGGAATAGAGTTGATAATGAAGAACTCTGAGGAAACCACTTTTGACAGAATAGGAAGAAGTCGCGAGATGGACAAAAAGCCTGTGGAGCGATTTGAAAGAAAGATAGAAGAAAAAAGTAAGCAAAGGAAGAGAATTTGGAGACCAACGACGCATATCATTCATTCTCCGTCAAATATTTTTCTTTACCATTAATTATAACTGTTGTTTTTTTTTTTTAAGTAGTTTTTTTTTTATAATATTAAATGCAGAGCTATGTTCGTTCTGTGGGGTGGTGGTTTCTATTTTTAACATGATCATATTTGTTACCATTGACATATAATAGTAATCTTTCTTTTGAAATACAGTTAGGTGTTTTATGAAATTTCATTTATTAGTTTCATAATTTTAACATAAAACAAACCGCTGTTAAGAAATGGAATTTCAAACCTTCCAAAAAAAAAAAAAAGTAAACTCATCTATTCATTTGTAATGGTGCCATCCAATCTTGTCATTTAATGAACTGAACCCACTTCTTGTTGTTTCTTTTCTTGTTCGGTTTCCATTGGTACGATTTGTCTTATTCCATTTTTCTTTATTGTTTCCCTACTTTGAAACTAAAATAATCATACGGAAGAGAGTAAGCTTTACCAATTGCATCTTAAAATTTCTATCTCCTTTCATCATCATTCTCCTCTTCCCGAGGCCCAAAGACCACTTCATTCCTATATATACAGGGTGTCCAAGAATTATGTAGACAACATTCTCATAGCATAATTATTTTATGGGTAAACCAAGGAATGAGACAAAAATATTTAGAATCTTTATTATCCAAAGTTTGTTTCACATATGTTACAATGTTACAAACATTCAATATGTACACCATTAGTGATTGTCAAAACATCCATTCGATATTCGAAATTCTGCCTTCTACGCACCAGCGCTTCCACAGAAATTTGTTGAATAGCGTCTGAGATTCTTGCTTTTAAATCAGCAATGTATATTGTGCACAACATCTTTGACGAATAACCAAAGGAAAAAATCAAATGTGATATCTGGAGATCTAGGCTTTCAAGGAATTGAAACATGTGGATGGACCGTGGATGTCCATTTCCTTGGCCGCCTAGGTCTCCCGACATCACATCATGTGATTTTTTACTTTGGGGATTTGTCATTGATGTTCTCTACAATATACCCAGATACGGGCAGTAGCTGATTTAAAGCAAGTCAGTTGCTTCCAACAAATTGAATGAAATGCTATACGGTGCGTGCAAGGCAGAATTTTTATCAAATGGATGTTTTGATAAATAATAATCACTCACTAATGGTGCACACATTGAATGTTTGTAACTTTTTTACTTACTTGAAACATACTTTGGATAATAAAGATTCTGGATAAACTGTTTGTTTCAAACTATATATATATATATATATATATATATATATATATATATATATATATACTATATATATATATATATATATATATATATATATATATATATATATATATATATATATATATAGCAATAACTGCTGCTGTATATAATAACACCCATATATATATATATATAATATATATATATACCATATATATATACTCTTTTCTATATATATTTCTATATATATATATTATATATATATATATATATATATATACTATATATATATATATATATATATAACTGCATATATATACTTTTCTCTATATTTATACTATATCTGCTATAACAAATCATATATATATATATATATATATAATCTAACTTTGTTTTATGTGTTTGTGAGGATCTTGGGTTCCTTAGACGAATGCTCAAAATTAAGTTTTGCAGAAAATTTTGACTTTCTTATGAATGCTCATGCGAATTTTTGGAGAGTAATTTGAGACTTAGTAGTAACTTCCAACCTCTTTATTATCTTCCTTTATTTTCTGATGCCACAGGACTTTTAAAAATTGAAGGACCCTAAAAAAAAATCTAAACTTCATTCCACTGAAACGGACTTTGACTGAAAAAAATACATTTTAAAATGACTTTACAAAGAGACTAACATGACACAATCTTTTGTTCAAAAATACATAGAAATAATTTAATATAACTTATTTAAACTTATTATAGTTATCTTTCTTCATGAAAGAATTTTATTTTTTATTTTGCTTAACTTTTTAAGTTTTATATATATATATATATATATATATATATATATATATATATATATATATATATAACAAAAATAAAAAAATATATATATATATACTGCTATATATTACTATTCTTTATATATATATATATATACACTTGCCTGTATATAACTTATATATAACTTATATATATATATATATACAGTATAACATATATACTTAACCTTATATACTGCTGCTATTTGCTGCTGCTGTAACATATAACTTTTTTGTTTTTATTATATATATATTTTTATTTTTATATATATATATATATATACTCACTACATATATATATAAATTTCAGAAACATGAAAAAGGTTAGTGCATCATTTTCTTTTGAATATTGAAATCATGAAATTTACCTATTACCTAAGAATATATATATATATATATATATAACATAATATATATATATATATATATATATATATATATAATAATATGTAATATAGCAACAACAACCATATAATATGTAGTAATATATGCTGCTGTAGCATAAAAAGGATATACAAATATTGCTATATGTGTTTTATAATAATATATATATATATAATAATAACCAATAATAATAATAATCAACAAAACAACCTTATAAATTTATATCTGCCTTTTATATATATATATGCATATATATCTAAAAATATGAAATATATATATATACATATATATATATATATATATATATATATTAATAATATATATATATATAACATATGTATATATATAATAATAATATATATATATATATATATACTTATATATATATATATATATATATATATATATATATATATATATATATATATATATATATATATATATATGTATACATATATATATAACTATATATATCAGGATTCACACTTTCTGGAAAGTCGGGAAAGTCAGGAGAAAAAAAATTGGTCAAAAGTCAGGGGAACGTTTTAAAATATGCTGAAAGTCAGGGGAAATTCCAAAAAAAAGTCAGAAATTTTAAAATTTCCAAACATATGAGAAAAATGATCCATGGACCAAGTTACATATTTTTGATATATTTTTTTCCTTGCTGTATAATTGTGGAATGAGAGATGTTATTTGATAAGTGAATGAAAAGGATGGGCGAGAATGACATTCCATAAATCTACTTCTATCCTGTTTCTGCTACAATGCCTGTCACTATTACCTACACTATTCTTCCTATTCTGTTCATGAAGTTGTTCCAAATTCATCCTTCCGATTGAAGGTGATTGGTATATGGATGTGTTTTAGACTGTATGACTTATGACAATCTGTTTATATCTTTTTCTTTTTAGGGAATTATACTTTTTGAGGTGTTTTTTTTTAGGTTTGACGAAGTGATTTTTGTGCAGTTGAAGGTATTTATTATTTATTTATAAAATGACTTCAAGCAAAAAAGGCTTTAGCGACCAGTGGTTGGACGTCAAACTGAACCTTAGTTCATTCTGTTCACAGATTTACAATGTCTTGGACTTAATATTATGGAAAGATTTAAGTCCATGCCTGCAACAACCAACAACTAAGCTTTTGCATTAGATTTACATGAGACAAACTTGAATGCCAGACTGTGCAAATCAAAATGACAGAAAAGATATTAGAAAGATGTCCTCTGAAGTACAAGCCTGTCCAATGGCTCTCATCATTGGATCCTAGTATAGTTTTTCATCAGCCAGAACAAGGGAAACAAAGATTTGATTTATTGCTAGAGGCATTGTACACCAATAACCGAATCACAGATTCTGTTGCTGAGAAAGAAAAAGCACTATACTCTACTTTGCAGTGAAGCTCATTCTACCCTTGAATTAAAATTCAAAATATTTTTGGATGGTGATTGTCCTTCTAAGAGACTTGATGAGTTTTTTTTCTTCTATAGCACCTGAGAATCAATGTTATGCGGAATTGTGGCAAATTATTAAATTATGACTGATATTTTCGCATGGAAATACGACAGTAGAAGGAGGGGTTTTCTATAAATTAAGCAAATTTAGTGGAGAATCTGAAAGAAAGAACATAGTCTGATTTCTCAAAGAGCAGTGCACAATGCTATAAGATCTGATGAAAGTTCATAAAGTTCTATCACTCAAAAAATGTTGACAAATGTAAGGCTGTCCATAGGAGTATGAAGAACATCTCAAAGTCAAAACAGAAAGAAAAGAAGAGAATAAAAAGGTTGAAAAAGAATATTATCTCATACAGATCAATAAACTTGAAGAGCAGAAAAGATGTTAAACTGAAGGCTTTAACAGAAGAAGACGATATAATCAAAAATTCAAATGCTTGAGAAGAAAAAGTTAATCTAAATCTCCCCATTTAGAACTTTTGTAATTACAGTGGACGCTATTCACCTAGGCTATTAATGTAAGCTTTTAATTTATTTTCTTTTTGTATAAATAAAACTGTTTTCTTTTGGAAGAAATAAAAAAGGAGTGCTTTGGACGGCTATGGGTAAGGTATAGGCTGATTACTAAAAAAAAAAATATTTTTTTAAATTCATCCATGATGATGAACAATTTCTAAAGTAAATTTTCAATAATTTAATGTATGAACTGAGTAAATTACCCATTGAAGAGGGTCTCTTATTATTAGCTGACTGGGGCTGGGAATCCTCTCAACTGTTTCAATTTATCTTCCCATGAAGAAAGTTATTATTATATGGTTCACATATAAAATTTGTAATAATGATAGTAATAATAGTTATAATAGTGATAGTGATGATGATAACAGTAATGATAATAATAATAATATAGTGATGATGATGGTGTTAATAATAATATGGTAATAGTGATGATAATGGTGTTAATGTTAATGATAGTAATCATAATGATAGTGGCAGTGATGGTAATGATAGTAATAATGATGATATTAATGATAGTGATGATAACGTTAATGGTAATAATGATAATAATAATGTTAGTTGTGATAGTAATAATAGTGATGGTAATAGTGGCAGTATTAATGTT
>JABUQX010060003.1:0-5000 GCA_015478945.1 Trachelipus rathkii | reverse complement strand
TTCATTGATTGTTCCCAACTGGGCCCTATTCGCCGTCGTCATTTTCCTACTTTATGGTCCATAACACCTTCTAAAAGATTATCCCATATTTTATATGAATCTTCCCACTTTAGCAGTAACTCTATTTTCTTATCTCCAAAGAAGTGAATATTCTTTAGAACATATAATTTTGTTATGTACTATTAGGTGTATTATGTAATATGAGATATAATTTATTTAGTTTTATTTATTTTTACTGAATATTTACTTACCATTCAAAATTTTTCCTTGACATCTAAAATATGTATATGTCAGGACCCATCCATGGCGTTGATTATTCAACCCAGTGCTTCCTCTTCTTTGTGAGCCGTGGTGGGTCCTGTACATTGAAAAATATATATATATATATATATATATATATATATATATATATATATATATATATATATATATATATATATATATATATATATATATATATATATATATATATATATATATATATATATATATATACTATATATATATATGTTAATGGGAAGATTCCTAAAGGGTGATTCCTTTTGAGTGCAGAAAGCATTTCAAAGTTGCAAAAATAAAAACCAATTTCTTAAGTTATATAAAAAAAATCTTTTGATACAAATTTGAAGCTTTTCTTCGACAAAGTGTTTAGTTATGGACATTTACATAGATATATATATATATATATATATATATATATATATATATATATATATATATATAAATATAGATAGAGATATAAAGATATATATTTTTAAATATATCTTTCTTTCTCTTTATATACTGCTGCTATATATATATATATATATGCGCATTTGGTGTGCGTGGTGGTGTGTGTGTGGGTTGCTGTGTGGCAATGATGATTGGTAATATTGATGTGTGTGTGTGTGTGTGTGTGTGTGTGTGTGTGTGTGTGTGTGTATACCAAGAAATAGCGAATGATAATTGGTCAAGGTTTATGAAAATTTCCAATAAGTCACCCATAGGAACGTAGCAGGCGGTCAATTCTGTCTAATGTTACACATCGATAATAATAATAATAATAATAATAATAATAATAATAATAATAATAATAATAATAATAATAATAATAATAATAATAAAAATAATAATAATAATAATAATTTAATTGTAATAACTATAATAATGATATAAAAATTTTTAAAGTTTTGATTCAAAGTTCATTTGAAATTGCCGATGAACATATTAAAACAAACCTAATATTATAATATTAAATAAATTCTCATTTTCAAAGAACTTTAACATCAAAACGCTAGGACGAACCAGCTGCTTAAAATGTCAAAATATTTTTTTTGGACGGAAGTTTATTTTTACTTCTTTTTTATTAACAATAATGATTAAAATATAAAGAATTATTTTGTTTTTTATCAATATAACTGAAAATCTGTTTGTTTTTAGAATCCTTTGCAAATAACACGGTTATTGTGTTTTGTACGTTCATTAAGAATTGAAGTATTTTAAAATATAAGGCACACGGTTTTCTAGTTTTCCCATTGGTCACTTGTGAAATCTCTTTGTATCAATGGTGTACCTCAGTGAGGGGACTCGCAGCAGCCAATTTAGTTTTATTTTCATCTGCCACTTTTCTGTTCAGGTTTGATTTTATAAAGACTGCACTTGCACCATCACCTATCGACGCTTATACCAATGTCTCCGCTTTGCATAATTACCTGTATATAAAATTGGTGTAGAAGTTGCGTTCTTTGAATTTACACCTTAATTTCTATATTATTTACAACCTTCTACTCAGTTATAACATTTTGAAACACCCACAACTCAAAGCATCTAAATATCCACTACATAAATATTTTTTTGAGTTTCCGTCCCTTGACTTATCTCGTTTAAGAATCACATTTTCTATCTAAATAAGAGTTTAAGGGTTCTTTCACCCCCCACCCAGTTGTTGTTCAAGTTTTATTTAAGAATAGATCGTCTCGGTATGCATTTCAGGTCTCGTACATTGAAATTACACTCGTATTGTATTCTTAATGATTTTTTCCAGTCTTTCAGTATGACAAATGGTTGCATCAATACTCTTACCATTAAAATTTACACTGCTTTTCGGAATTCCCTTCATCGCATAGAACACATTAACATCAGGTTTTTTTTTTTTTTTAAATTGAAAACGAACTTTAGAGAATAACTCAATTACATTCTAAATATTTGCACTCATTAGCAGCAAGAGTTTAAAAAGAATTCGATTCTTAAAAATTCTTCAGTGGTATGATTTGTCAATTTTTTTTCCACTTTTTATGTTTTGCAAAATAAGTTCCAATCAAAATGACGCTTGGATACCTTTTCATTATCCATAAGTAAAAGAGTTTAAGACACCTTGAAACCTTTTCCTTTTCACAGAAACGAAAATTTTGGAGTTTCTTTTTCTTCATAACAAAAAAAATGGTTTGAACAAAGAAACTCTAAATCCCAAATCTTTTCCTTCTTGGGTCTTCAATGGTTTTCCTTTTCACGGATCTTTCAATATATATATATATATATATATATATATATATATATATATATATATATATATATACTATATATAAAAATTTATATATATATATATATATATATATATATATATATATATATATGGGCGTAGGCAGGATTTCATTTAGGGGGGCAAAGGTTGAGTGATATATATATATATATATATATATATATATATATATATATATATATATATATATATATATATATATATATATATATATAACTCGCTGCTACTTGCTATATATATAACAACCTTAACTATATATATATATAGCACCTTTATCAGCCGCCAAAATGCTATCGACATACTGAGTTCCAGCGGAGAATACTGTCTGAAGAGGGGTAGCTGAATAAAAAGCACACAGCTAGTTGACTTCGAGCCAATATGACTAGAAGACAAAAACACTATTTTAATGAGCAATTATGTTTATAATACGTTAGTAATTAGTAATTACTCCTTCAGTATCTATATATTGATGTATCTTTTTTCCAGTTTTTCTTCTAATAAACCTTTAAAAACGTCATCTGGAAAACATCAAAAGGTTGTTTTTATTTACTCCAGATTTTAGGGAGCAAAATTGCACCCCCACCTTCCCTCCCATGGCTTAACCTTATATATATATACCTTATATATATATATATATATATATATATATATATATATATATATGCTATATATCAAAAAACTGAAACTAAAAATGCTGCTTATAATAAGTATAGAAAAGAAACATATGAATAGATTAAATAAAATTTTCTCTTTCAAGACAACTAATAAATAAATAAATAAATATATATATATATATATATATATATATATATATATATATATATATATATATATATATATATATATATATATATATATATATATATATATATATATATATATATATATATATATATATATATGGGCTTAGCCAGGGGCTAAGAAGGTTAAAACTTCTCCCCCTTTCCCGAAATTAAAACTATTAAATTTTTTCGATGGTTCGAGATCCTTAATTTTAATTTAAGAATAACAATAATAAATAATGAAAGCAGCTATTGAAGAGTATTTATTGATAGAATTGAGAAAAACATTTATGTACTTCATGAAGATTTTTTAGATTTTGTGGCACTTAAAAATCACAAAAAAAAGAGAAGTTGAAGTGGAGGTAAAAGGCACTTAAAACAAAGGTTGAAGGCACTTTGAATAAATAGAGGCTTTCTCATTGAACAAAGGAGAAATTTTAGGGATGTTATTGTTCAAGCTGAAAAAGGAAAATGTTCAGCATTGTTTGTTCATTACTGTTCATATTCCTTAAATGTAGACTTTGGGACATGAACACGAAGTACACAACACATTAGAAAGTGTATTGGCATAGTGAAAACAACTGGGCACATTTTAAGTTACCAGTTAGTAGTATGGGAATAATTAGAAAAATATGATAAACTAAGTTAGTGGAAAATCACGATGGATTGTTTCAATTTAGAGAAGATTTTAAAGCAGTTATTGAAGCTTTAGACTAGGGTTTGCCGACGCACGCGGTGCATTGCGTCACACAAATCTAGTGTACCGGTGCGGTGCAGAGCGCGGTACGCATTGAAGCATAGTGGTTCTGTGTGGTGCTACAAAAATAACTTTTGGTGCGGTTCGTGGTGCGCTTACCCTGGTGCGGTGCGCATAATTGCGGTGCTCGACCAACGCTACTTTATTTAGACTTTGGAGAAATTTGAAATGGATCAAGATATTGACAATTCTTCAAGAGTCTCATATCTTTTGAAATCTGTCATCACCAGCCGATTTGGGATAAGTTTAGTTATGACAACTTTGTTGTTCTTCGCTCCTCCATTATGCAGTCAAGATCACTAGAGACAGCAACTGCACTTGTCCATATTGAAATTATTATACTTGTTCGAAAGATTTTCGAACAAATATCAATGAAAGATTTTAAGCATTAATTTAAAATGTAGCAAAAGAGACGCCAACCAGTAATTTAAAATCGCAATTGCAATTTCTTTGCTTGATGTTTGATAAAAGATCCATTTTTTACCAATTAAAATCCTTCCATCGATATCAATTAAATTTCCTTTACAAATATTGTGGAAATAGAAACTCTTAATATTTATTTATATTTATTGTGGAAAAAGAAATGGGGGGGGGGGGGAAACCATGAAAATAAAACCTATCAAATGCTGTCTGAGCCTTAAATGATTACATCTCAAAACGTTTTACAAATAATTTTGGATTGTGAAAGGATCTCCGCATCCATCTCATTCACTACGTTATCTTTCTCTCATCTGAGAAGACTCAAAAAATACATTCGCAATTGTATGTACAGCAGAGAAAAACTAACTCGACTGGTGTTATGAGGTGTTCATCGTGACGAAGGAAGTAATCGATCATATATATATATATATATATATATATATATATATATATATATACTATATATATATATATATATATATATATATATATATATATATATATATATATATATATATATATA
>JABUQX010060002.1:0-43328 GCA_015478945.1 Trachelipus rathkii | reverse complement strand
TGCAAGAAGAGAGGATCCTGTATGCAAGTAACTTTTGACTATGGAGTGGTCCAATCATGAGGATTTAAGAAATGATAAACCTTTCGATGTTATAACGCTACTTTTTAAACTGATCTCTCAAAAAGCTTTTTCGATCTACGATCATTCGAAAACTAACCTAACCTAACTTAACCTAATTCTAACTAACCTAAATAACCTACCTTACGCCTAGTGGGGTGTACGGGAATTTTGAGTTGTAAACGATGATTTGATGTCGACAATTCGGGCCTCCATGCTACGTATTGAGAGACTGCCGGACTGCGACTAATACGCATCTCATTTTCATTCAAGTCTCTGAGAGCAGTTTTGAACCTTCATATTACTTCTTCATGATCCTCAGTGATAAAGTCCAGAAATTTTACATTATCTATATTCTCTCTTCATTTGAATTGCATAAATTTCAACGCTGTGATTTAAACTTGTCAACCATTGGATATATTTATATTATAATATATAAATATATATATATATATATTTATATAATTATAATATATATTTATATTATAATTATATATATATATAATATAATAAATATAAATATTAATATTAATATAATAATAGTTATATTATTATATATATAATATATAATATATTATTATTATAGAATATAGTATTATTATATATATATATATAATATATAGTATATATAGATATGATAAGTTTATAATATATGATACATAAAGTATTAGTATTTATATTATATTATAAATATATTATATTAATTATATATAATAATAAATATATATAATATAATATAGTATATATTAGTATAAAATATATAAATATATATTATAGTATGTTAGAACAGAAAAGATTATGGAATCATCACGAAATTCTAGAATTTTCAATGCCAATGATATATATGTTTTATCAAAAGAAAGTGCAAATATTTCATTCCATGATATTATCTTAAAAAACGTATTTTAATTGTTAATAATAATTATTAATTTTATTTAATTTTTAACGAATTTCGAAGCAGGGCCACATTCCGGGGAAAAATGACCTTGACCTTGTGTAACCTTTTCTGATCGGCAGGAAACCACTGAGGTCATTTGTGCCTTGACCTTTACTTGCCTGAGCTTTTCTGACGCCCGTGTTCTTGAGGTTGATTGTACCTGTACTTGACCTTTTTGGCTTGACCTTTTTTGGCCTTGATTTTTTGGCACCCCTAATTTTCTGGCAAACCTAAATATTTTTTGGCACCCAAATATTTAGCACCCTTTCGAAGATAAGGTTCTGCCAGATGGAGGAAGCTCCATGTCTTATTTGACTCCCCCTATTTTACCCCATCCTAATTTTCGACCGTGGGATAATTTTTCCCAACGGTAATTTATATGTCGTAGGGCTAGCCT
Organism: Trachelipus rathkii; assembly: GCA_015478945.1. Lineage (NCBI taxonomy): Eukaryota > Metazoa > Arthropoda > Malacostraca > Isopoda > Trachelipodidae > Trachelipus > Trachelipus rathkii. The sequence continues at coordinate 41,937 of JABUQX010060002.1, read as the reverse complement.
TTGTGTGAAAGTGTTACCTTTGTTGACATTAATCGACCAACGCTTTGGTTTCTCATGGTCAATTTTTGCGCCACGGTAGTTTAGGCTACCCGTGTCTCCAGGGTCATTTTTTGCCAGCTAATTTTTACCCACTCGTGGCCCACCGTCATATTCGTTCTATTGTACTCATGTATGGACTATAATTGAACACCTAACACTGCGCGTGCGACACACCAACATACACACAACACAACAACGACACACCACACACTACTACAGACATTCATATGACATTAATCACGACATAATATGAACTTACATTTACCCATAGAACTTTACATTAATTATATCTCACGTACAGAACACACGACACCCTATTGGTCTCATGTCAACTTTTTGACACCACGGTAATTTTTTGGCTTCCTTAGGGCTAGCCGCTATTTTTATTGTCGTCTCTACCTATTGGTTGACCCATGGATTATCGTACCTTAACCTTGCCATAGTACATGGGTAAATTTGAACCCGTACGTAACTGATGGCTTTGGATGGTTCCAATGCACTGTAAGAGTACATTAGGGATGTTATGTGTTTATATTAATTCTATTGAGTGCTTAGGTGATGGAGGTGAGTGCTCAAGTGAGTGCCATGAGTGCAATGAGTGCCAAGTGAGTGCAATGGAGTGGCCTAAGTGAAGTGCTACATTATAGTGCCAGGAGTGCGACATTAGTGCAACTGATGCATTTTTTAAGCCTTTTCTAGTCCTGAGCTAGAATATGAATATGGGTGTCTACCCCCAGGTAATAAGGTATGAGGGATGATTGGGTGTATATTAAAAGTTATAGAATGCTTCTAAATAGGTTTAAAATTTATTAGAATTGTTGCATGCGATGAATATATTATTAAAATCGTACGAATGTGATTGATAACCTTGGGACTCCTCGTCCTCTCGTCAACCCCATCGCGAAACGCCGCCGCGTCGTCCCTGCAGGCAAAAATTAACGGTACTGCGCCGCGTGCGCCCGCATGCCGCATTATTTCCGCTAACGCTGCCCGTGCGATCGCAGGATCGCAAATTCCCGCGTGACGTAAAAATTGATATCTAATGTAAAACTATTCCACGAATTATTTCAAAATATAGCTGAGTCCTTCATACTTATAAGACATTTTATTAAAACATGTAGTCGCCGACCTAAAACTGAACATTACAGACTATTATTAACATATAATATATTTCAAACTTATTTTTTACTTAATATATTTTACTTAATACTTTTAATTTCTTAAATTTTAAAAATTTATGTAAGAGAAAAATCCAGAGTGTTGATATATAATCATGTTATATTGTTACTACATTGTACGTAAATTTATTAAACCTCGTATTACAATACTTAGCAGTAAACATAAACAAGTAGATGTGTTATTTTACTATACCTAGGGGATTATTATGGCCTTTGTTTAGCTGCTTTGAACTGCTTAATTTTGCTTTTGCTTTAAACTATTCTGCTTATGGCTTAACTTGTCTGCTACTGCTTAACTATGATTTATCTCTTTATCACTCACATGTTTTCTGCTGAGTCATCATATATTTTTTAATATCGGACATCCTTAAAGCAGTAGCAGTAAACAAGAGGTGACTAAACGATTAGTATGTCTATCTATCTAAGCTTTAAAATCTTTTCCAGTTCCTACGGATGTTACGTCCGCTCGTGCTTTTATTGGTTTTACTTTCCTTTTTACCTGTTTAAAGGATCTTTCACTGCTTTAATTCATGCTTTACTGCTTTAACTCAATATATTTTATTAACTATTATTGTTTCATATTTATATGTTTTTTATTTTTGTTCTTTAATATTGTATTAATTAATTTCTATTTTATATTTTTTTTTAATTACTTTTAATTTTAATTTGTAATGTAAGAAATAAAACACACAGAGTTTCGTTTGCAATTCCATTTATTTAATAAAGATGTGACTACTTAGTGTATTAATATATATATACGAGTTTTAAGGGAATTAAAATCGCGTTTTTTCATTTAAAGCATTTATTTACAGTGGATCAGAAACATAAAATTTGAATATCAAATTATTTATGCATTCTAATACTATTTAGAAGTTTATTAAAACATACATTTATTTAAATAAAACATATAAGAAGAACAATACAATAGATCACTAAATTGGATATATAGGTTGAATCAGGGTAAGACTATTAGTTTTTACACAGCTTTAATTATTATATTTTTAAAATAATATATAATGTATTATTCATTCAATTTAAGTTTAAAGATAATTCTGCCAAAACAGTATCGTTTTTTTGCTCTATAAACGGATCCAAGTGCCTGTTGAGCGTGGAATGTGACGAGGTCAATGTAATTGATATGAAGCCATGTATCCTCCTTTCAACTTTACAGAGTTTTTATTTCGTTAATAAAATCGACGCTAAAATCGAGTTCATTGTAAACACCGTGAAGTTATTTTCCGCTTCATTGATCTTAATAATTCAAAGTAACGTTCTACTCTGTCAAGTTAGTCATGAGTTAAGATCTCAAGATTAACACTATCAGTGTTGGGTGATGTAGAATCCGATACAAAAGAGAAGATTTAGTCCTAGGGTGCCTTCATCAAATTTTAAAATGATGATGCGTATACAAGCTGAAAAGTCTGCAGTAAGATCATAGGCATATAAATTATTCTTTGCGTATTCTTCAAGATTTAAACCATTCCCGCTATTGATACCGTATTGGCTATTAAGTCGTAAAAAGGCCGCGTAAAGAGATAGTCTACCTGTAATAAGCATTTCATAATCACGTCGTGGTAGTCCATTACAGTAAACTGATACTCCTAAGTCGAAAGTGTGAATTATGGGTGAGCTTTTTATAATCTGAGTAGGATCTCATGTTCCATCACAATTCCTATTTTACATTGCGTGGTTAATTTCCGTTAACAATGTATGGTGAATTATACTCTGATAAATCCTTTGAGTGGAGATATTATATCTTGGTTTCAACTCTTAATAGGGTACTTTGCTCGTATTCAAAAGCGAATTTTCAATTTCAAAATGACGCTGTGGTGATAATTTACTTTCCTGACATAGAGATAAGCCTCCAACAGTTTGAAAACCGGTTCTGGACATACAGCTGTTGCAGCAGGCTTACTTTTATTTTAAGAGCAATTTAGGATATTGACCTGTGATAAAATGATTTAGAGTATCTAATTAGGTGAATGGAGTCCTTTCTGAGAGAAATATGCCATTAGTAATCGACGTAAGAATATCATAGTATTATTTATGATTTTACGGCTGCTTTATTCATATGTGCAGTCTTCATGCTTTGCAACTGTAAAAACCAACATGATTGAGATGAGATTGTTTAGCACCGTCTGAATAATTTAACAAATGTCATATAGCTTCTATAAGGATAATTAGCTGCTGATGCACCTAGTGAATTCCGTTAAATAATCTTCAAACCTGGGTGAAACATTGTAGTAAGGAATTTGATTTCTGTAATACTATAAGGTATCACCGAGAAAGATCAGCTACATCCAGGTTTGTCAATTTCGTTTTTACATATTAAAAACATATTTTACGGGGATCTAAGTACTGATCAGAAAAGTGCTGGATTTGAACTTAGAGGACATCTGTATGGTAATTGAAATGCGAGGATAATACTTGATAATGTTGGAACTCGTAACGCATAATGTGTATGGTTCAGGAAGAGAGATCCAATTCATTCTTACAGCAGTCACTAGGAGGATGAAGGAAATGCATCTTGTTGGTGCGAGCTCTGGCCGTATAATGAACATTTTCCTGAAAAACCTTACTACACACCTCGTATAAAAGGTATCAGTTAGTAATTAAATACCAAATACACAATACATTTTTCTTTAGAGGTTTTTTTTTTCTGCTTAGGCTTTCTTCTTTATGTACAAGCTTGTTGATTCCTCGAGCTTGTCCTGAGACATTGTACGTTCTTATTATTTCGCCTAAATTTCATCACATCTCATCTAAACATGGCTATACGTTTTTATCTGGTACGAGGATATTTCCTGCAGCAATATCTTGAATAGGATGAGAAGTTTTATAGTTTTTTGCCTATAATCGGCTTTCTGAGTAGAGCTTGCACTTCTCCATAGTTGGCAAAAAATCCACAAGGCATCCCCTCTGCATTTTTGGATCCTCTGAATACCTTTTCGTCCCATTATTACGATATCTTTCTATACTTTTTAACCTTGAAGTATGTTAGTAGGAATGAAAAAATATAATCTGAACAGCCTCTATATATATTCATTAATGCGTAATTACTGATCTGCTTTTTAATAATGAATTTTGCATAACAATGAGCCGTATGTAAAGGGGAAGGGATTTCCTTTACATCTTTTATATGCAGTCGTACAGAGTCAAAATTGATCTATTCAAAGGTAGATAACTGAACATATAGTGAAAGGGGGTTTTATAACTTTTACTGTTCTCTCATGGGAATATATCTACTCTTAATAAAGAGCTTTAGTATACTACCTATTGATGATCATTATATTAGATATACAAAGCATTCACTGGATGATTTGCAGCCATTGATGGTTATATTTTGTATAAATACAGTACTCGAATCTGCTTCATCTTTTTGTTCATGACGAGTCATGCGGTTATGTCTCCACATATAGTGATAACCTCTTCAACATAGTACGATATCATGAAGTATATAGCTTCAGCATCCCGTATTACGATATGTTTGACGTTGCATGGTGATAACGTCTCAGAAAAAACTGTAGGTCTCGAAGGTTTGCATTAACTTTTGATTAAAAGATATTATTAACTTTACTCTTCATTAGGTAGACATATTCAGTTTTTGTATACAGATCTTCACATAATATTCATATCAAGAGAGGAACGTTTAAATGACGTAAAAATAGCAGGCACCCGATTTAAAATGGTGATGGTCCGCAAAGTAAATTCTCAAAGAAGTATCTTTTGTGCCAATCTGTATAGGCAGACAGATATCTTTCACTTGTAAATAGTTCAACACATTCTAAATAAATTTGTAACACATTCTTCAGAATAGATGTGAGGTAATTTCTTATGTCTGTAATTTAGCGTATCATTTCACATATCTACTGGTATACCCTCTCTTTCAAGTGTATGGATTCATTACACAAGTGGAAAATCGAGAGTTTATTATCATGAATGTAATCCAAGACGCGAAGGCAGAGTTATATAAAAGTGATTTACACTCTCCATGATTATGACAAATGATTAATAATTCTTAACTTCACTTGCTTTTATATAAGTATTTAGAATCTTAAGCAGGTACCCTCATTTCAGTAATATATTCTATTTTATCTAGAAATCTAGTAATATTTTCTCATTTTTATTCAATGAGTTACAGGAGTTGAAACCTTACTTTTTTATTCTGTTTATAAAAAGTCGCGCCTTTTATTTTTCAATTTAAATCTTCAGTAATATAACTTTAAACTATCAGACTGAATGTTGATATTGTGCATTTAAATCTTCCGTAGTCCAACCGGCTTCATATCCCTTTCTGAATTTTTCTTCTGTTCGAGATACTTTTACATAATCGTTTACTTTATTCCTCGAATATATCTTTATTTTGTTTTCTTTTTTCATATAGAGTGTTCTAGGCCTTAGTTTTTGACATTCTATAAGGAATTGACTTATGTTTGTAAGACTGTTATAAAGAGAATATGCCAGATCGCAGTATATAAATATATTTAAAAGTATTTCATTTTAGTAACATATTCTATGCAATGCGTTCTTAATAGTAACGTTGGACTCTTCACTATATTGCTACGTTTGTTTTACGGAAATATTATGTAATAGCTTATACCATAGCTCCGCCAGGCAATCTTCTCGTGAACCTCGCCCCTTGAATTCCATTCCTGAATCTTTCCAAAATGATTTAGGTGTTCTCACGCTGTCTCATAATTTCAAGTACAGCACGTCTGTCATGCTATCTTGTTTATCTTTTATTGGTTTTACCACAATTATCCTAGAGTATACTCAATGTGTAAAAATATATATGAAAACTTCGTTTAAAGAGTGTATTAATCATTCGATAATCTAAATGCCATACTCTATCGAGCTGCGAGATTATGGTTTTACTTAGGAAATTTTTTCTACAGGTTTGTAAGAGTTAATTAATTATAAAACAGCATTGCTTTTAAACTCCTTATTCTTACAAGCAGCATTACAGTTTATAGTCTCTAAGTTTTCCTCAGGTCTATTTCTAGCTTGAATGTAATATCTTATCAATACCATCCTTCGCCTCAGTGTATAGCTGAGACGTGTAGTTCGTTATATATATTATAATATATATTAAATATATATATATTATATATATAGATAATATATATATATATTATATAAATTATATTATATTAATATATAATATATAGTTAATATATATATTAATAATTATATTTGTCACAAATGTCGATATAGGTCAAATGGAAAAACGAAAGAGAAAAAGATTAAATAAAGTTTATTTATACAAGAAGCATTAACAATAAATATATATGATTATACATAATTACGATTTAATCCAACGACTATTATAAGGTGTTTTTCTTAGTCGTGCTCTGGTAACACTTATAATTTATCTGAGCGTATAGATTGCTGATGGATCTTGAATCAGGTCTAGGTTTCATGGTGATTATTCAGTCTGCTAATCGCTTGTATTTAAGATTAAAGTTCTGGAAATTACTAGTCTGAATTTTGTTGAAATAATCATTCATTCCTTTATCAGGACTTTCTCCAGTTACGTTGAGAGAGTAGCTATCAATCACATATTGATCCTTTAACTATCATATCATACGATCTGACCCAGCTTCTGTGCAACGTTAATTGATCTTTTAAAATATTATATAATCTATCTGATTACGACTCTATTGAGGTATAGCTCTCGCCTCTAGATAATTTAATTTATCTTATTTTTACTTCAGTTTACCTTCATTAGTATAGTTACATATCGGTACCATGGGATTATTCTATGGATTGATTAGTGCTAAGTCTTTAAGATCTATAATTTTTGGTATGGCATCCTGGTATAGTCAGATGCGTTTCTCAATGGATGTTAATTTGAATTTAATATTTCTGTAACTTCTTTCTATATTGGTTTATCTGTGTCACTTTGATCATATAAGCAGGAGGTAGATGGCTTCTGGAAAGATATGGTGTTCAAAATAGATTCTGTGTGCAACGTTGTTGCTGGTGTGAAAGAGGTGTAAAATGCATTAGTGTGGCAAATGCGTTATGGGGTTGTGAATGAAATAAACTGTGATTGTGGATTTTGCTAAAGTGTGCGGCAATAATGTCCATTTGAGGTTGTGAATAAGATTGCGAACTGAATTCCTGTAAATGATGTATTTTATACTATTTCAACCATCATTATATGGAAGTACAGCAAACCTTCTCATTTGGGACAGACCACTTAGTTCACGGGGAGCTATAAGAAAGAAGTAAGCAGGAATACATCCTCCCTCTCTGAGTAACTTCTTTTTATTTGTCAAAATTTTTTGAGTTGTTTGGGAATTTTTATGATGTTCTAAGGCTTTAGCATATACTTGTTTCCCTTTTTAAAGGAACTTTTCTTTATAAGTCATTAAACAGACTTCACATACACATGGAATAAATTTCTCTTCTTTACCTAATAGTTAGCGTTCAGATGGTTTCAACTTTTAAATTCTTTTATAAGAGGTAAATATTTGCCCTAGAGCATTCATTATCAGGTGATTATAAGTTTATATTATAGGAAAATGTTGTAGGAGAACATCTGTGCGTGTTTTTGGGTGAGTTTCACACATCAAATAACTTGGGGATCGAGGAACTTTTTAATATTACCTTTTTAAGAACTCTTTCCTTTGAATGGAACATTTGAGTTGCAATTAATTATTTGACTCATGTCTTTCTCTGACGTAAAAACAGCAAATACCTTAGTGTTTTAAAGAAACATTTTCGCATATGTGCTTGGATGAATAAATTATTTGCTATGAACAGCAGAGATATTTTAGTATGTGAGAAAAAGCTGTTAACGCTTCTCTATTTCCAAATTTCAATTTGTGATTAAACATACTAATACACTATTTTGTGTTTAGATATTGTCCATGATTAGTCGTATATATTTCATTAATTGAATCACAATTATATATTACTTTTAAAATTGTCAAAATGCTGGAACAATTCGAATGATTATTTTTTACAGGGTTTGTTTAAAATCTCATTTCTTTAAAATATTTAATAATAGAAGGTTACCTAATACGTCGGCCAGCTCAAAAGACATGTAGCCGGATTGTAACGTAAATTTCTCACATTCTATAACTCGTTAGTAGATAATGAATAATGAGTTAAATTAAAGTTGTAACTTATTAATTTTCATTGTGTTTTAATAAAATTTGTACAATTTTATTAAAATACAATGTTTATATAACAGAAACTCTGTTTTTTTTATTTTCACATTACAAATTAAGAATTGAATGTTTTAAAACGTGAGTGTCAATAGAATAATAATAAAAGTAATAGAGAATAGCAAGCCAAAATAAGATAAGCATTGATTGTTAAGTAAAATATATAGTTAAAACATTGAAGCAGAAAGTAAGCTGCAGTAAAAGCGAAGTTAAAGCAGTAAGCAAATTAAAAACATAAAGCAGAAGTTAAGCAGTAAAGCAGAAAGTTAACGCAGAAAGCAAAAAGTTAAAGAGTAAGGCAAATATGTTTAAGAGCAAGTAAAGCAGTAAAACAATAGGCTACTAATCCCTAGGTGTTAGTATGCCTTTGTTTGGTTACTGCTTTACTGTCTTTAAGGTATGTAAAGTATATGTTTTACTGCTTTAACTACAATTTTAGTAAATAAAATGATTTTATATCGAGACACTCTGGTTTTTTTCTTCTTACATACAATTTTAAATATTTATAAATTTAAAAAGTATTTAAGTAAAGTATTTAATTAGTAAAAATGATGTTAATAACATTTTGCTAAATAATGTTCTGTAATGAGTTACAGTTTTAGTTGCGAAAAGGTTTTTAATAAAAGTTTAAAGTATGAATTGACTGATAGTAAATTTGAAACGAAATTCGTTGAATAGTTTACTGATATCATATATTTCGTTCACGCGGGAATTCTTGCGTCTGCGGACGCACGCGCACTTGTTGAATATTGCGCCTGCGGCGCACGCGGCGGCGGTGCGGTAATTTGCGGCCTGCGGGCGATACGCGGCGGCCGTTTCCGCGATGGTTGGATTGCGACGCGGCTCGGAATACTGTTTTGTGATACTGTTCACTGTTAATCTTTAGATATTAATATTCAATCGTGATACAGTGTTATAAAAATACTACTCAGTAGGAAGCATTAATGTAATATACACAATAAGGATTCCTCATAACCATTAATAGGGTAGACACCGCATATTAGGGCTATTACTATGGGGAGGCTCAGGGAGGCTAGAAAAGGCTTGAAAAAAGTGGACTAGTTGGACTATGTTACCACTTGGCATGGGACTCACTGGCATCATTGGAGCTCACTTGCACTCATTGCACTCATGGCACTCACTTGGCACTCACGTGGCACTCATTGACTCATAGAATATATCCATAGAACACTAATCGAACATCCCTAGGTACCTCTTAGGTTGATTGGGATCCATCAATGAGCATCAATAGGTGGGTAAAATTGACATGGTATATTGGCAAATGTTAAGGACGAAATCATCATGGTCCAAGCTAAGTAAAGACTGACAAAAAATAGGCTAAGCCCTAAAGAAGCTCAAAAAATTATGTTGGGTCATAAAATTTGACTCCTCATGGAAACAAGGGTTGGTCGTGTGTTTGTACTGATGTAATAAGTATTAGAATGTAAGTGTCTAATGGATGTAAGGGTCATAGTGGAATGTGTTTAAGTTCATAGGTGAAAGTCCGTATAGAGTGTAAGTGTGTGTTGTGGTGTGTGTGTTGTGTGTGTAGTTTGTGTGTTGGCACGCGCACGGTGTAGGTGTCAAGTAGGTTAGGCCATACATGCTACAAGTTGAACGAAATATGTGACGGGTGGCACGAGTTTGGGTAAACAATTAGCGTGGGCTAAAATATGCCCATGGAAGACCAAACGAGTAGCCTGAAAATTACCGTGGCCAAAATGACCCATGGAAGACACAAAGGGTTGGTCGTAATATCATGGTCAAACAAGTAACGCAATCACAGAAAGGCTAAGTACTAAAACATATAAATTTACAGGGTGGCAAAAAAATTGGCCACGTCGAAAAAGATAGGATGGGGTAAATTGGGGGGGCAATACTACGATGGAGCTTCGCCTCCATCGGCGCACCCTTTCTTTCGAAAGGTCTAAAATATTAGGGGTCAAAAAATAGGTTGCCAATAAGATAGGGTACAAAAAAGGTCAAGGTCAGTCCAAGGTCGATAGGTAAAAGGTAAGGGGGTAAAATCACCTCAGGTTAAACAACGTGTGGGTCAGAAAAGTCAGGGCAGGTAAAAAGGTCAAGGCAAAATGCATCGGTAGGTCACTGGCGTCAGAAAGTATAAAATAGGTCAAACTTTCTCTTTCTTAACTTACTTACGCAAGAGTAAACTTTAATTAATAAATAATCTGAAATGAAGTTAACTATTCATTCATTATCGCGACAAAATTTGATTCGCGTCCTATATATTTAATTTTTATTAACTACTGTCGCATGACCTAACTTTACATTGTACGCGAATCTATGAATTTTATTTACTGATCTGTATTGTTAAAAGTTTTCAAATTAATAATTTTCAAATTATGTTTCATATATTTTTTTTTAATTTTGTTCCCTTTTTAATGTTATATCGATTTCTCTGTCAATAATAAAGAAAGTATGAATTATGAAAATTTATTTTTATATCATATAGTAATTTTAATTTCAAATCGCGTATATATAACATTAAAATATTTGATGCCATTAATTCAAAGTTCTAGTAATTGTCACAAATTTCTGGTCAACTGTTACACCAATTCTTAAGTTATATTTTAAAATTAAATTAATGAAATCATTGGTTGTTTTTTACGGACATCAATGCCTTGTGGAATTACCGTACATCTCTAAACACCAAAAACATTACATCGATTTATATTTATTCATAATGACTGGTAAAGTTTCTAATCCTGAAGGGAACCTGGTGATGTGATTTAAAATTTTATATGTCAATTGACAGAAATTTTTTCCGTGATATATATAATATACTAAATAAATTATATATATATATATTATATTATATTATATAATATATATATACTAATATAAAGATATTATATATATTATATTAATATATATAGATATATATATTATCATTTATATATAATATTATATTAATATATATATTTATATAATATCTATAATATATAAATATTTATATATAAATATATATCTATATATATATATATATATATATAATATATATGTATTATATATTTATATTATTAGTATAATATAATAGTATATATTTTATGTATTATATATAATAGTATATATATAGTATAATATTATATATATATATATATGTAATATATATATATATTATATATAGATATATATAATAACTAATAAAATTATATATATATATATAAATATAATAAGTATATTATATATATGGCAATCACAGATTTATTCCCATGAGATCAAATTTCAATATATAACTTTCAATTTACTTGCAATATTTAACCATTTTCTCTCTTTAAAATTGACTTTGTATTTGCTTTTTATTCTTTAAAAAAATGAAACACAACTCTTTAAAGAGTAAAAAATTCTTTATTACTTAAAGTTTCTCTTCTTCAAGAGATAATAAAAAAGTAAATGGTTTTCCAGAATTTATGATTATTTATTAACAACAAAAAAAAAAAAGAAAATGGTAGGGGAGGGGAGGGTGGGGAGACATATGTTTTGCCTTAAATTGATTAATTACCATCTTTTGTTCATTCTATTTCTATTTTTTTATTATATTTATTTTTTTATTTTGTGTTCTTAATGTGATTAATATCCTTAGAAGAAAAGGGTACTTGTAAGAATAATTTTTAAGATTGCTCCACTATGAACGTAAACCGGTTTGATTCTTGTATGGACCTTTCTAAAGAGTCCACTGCCTGGGATAGGGCAAGAGCTGTAATATACATGCTCCTATTTTTTTTAAAATTATCACGGTTTTAATTAGAGAATTATTAAATGTTGTTTTACTGGCTACTATTCTTGGCTACTTTCCTATCTTGCTACTTATTTTATGTCTGGTACTATATATCTGGCAATTATTTTTTCTGACAAGTTATTATCTGATGATATATTATTTGTTCTTATTGATTATGTGGCTTACTTTTTAACACATTCCAAACATTGTGCTCAAGAGTAAATTGTAAGTGAATATATGGTGAATGAATATATTAATTATATTATTATTTATATTATTATTATTATTGATATATATTATTATTATGTATTGATTCTTTGTTATTACTGTATTATTATTATATTAATTTATTATATTTATTATTAATTATTATTATTAGTATTATTATTATTATTATATTATATATTATTTAATTTATATTATTATTTATTATATTATGTAATTTAATTATTATATTATATTATGATTATTATATTATTATTTAATTATTATTATTATTATTATAATTATTATTATTATTTTTAATTATCTATTATTGTTATTTATTATTATTGATTATGTATTATTATTTTACATTTATTATTTTTATATTATTTATATTATTATATTTTTATATTTTACTATTAAAAAATATTGATTTACTAAGTATATAACAAATGAAAAACCTGTTCAACATTGTAAGGACCAATAGATTAATATAACCGGTATCTGTCGTCCTCAAGTTTAATAAGGTGTTACCTATATGAAGCTTCTTCAAAGAACATAATTGTCTATTGAGAAACTATCCTATGCTATTACACCTTAAGCTAATGAGTTTGTTCCAAATATATCCTTAAAATCTACTATATAATGTTATTGTTTACTTATCTACTCTACTGTTTTCAGATGAGGCTGGCCGTAAATATTTTGCTCAACTTTAATCATTTGCCAAATAATAAAAATAAGGTTGTGTAAATCAGGGTCGAAACTAACAAGCCACCACACATCTCCTACTATGTCAATAATTTGTCTATGCTAAAATTTATGATATCTCTCACAATTACAGTAATATTCACCTATTTTAAAGCATATAATGGAGCTGCAATAATCTTTCTATAATATAATTCCAAACCAAACTTTGAGAAAAACAATCTTCCGTTGGCAGCAATTCCTTACCCTAGAAAAAGGAAAATTCATCCTAACGAAATAGGTCTGAGGGCCATCTCATACATATATAGGGCATAGGTGAGTGGAATAATTCGCCTTAAGATAATATCATATGTTAACCATTTGGTTATTCTCCAGAAATAACGCGCAGTTCGTTTATACTCATAGGTTTGTTTTCTACAGCGAATAATGTTATTGAATTAATTTGGATGTAATATTAATTATAATAATTGCTGTTAATAGTTTTCTTATTATTAGAACTTTAGAAGCTAAAATGGCAAAAATAAGCAACATTATTATTATTATTTATTATATTATTATTATTATTATTATTATATTATGATTATTATATATTTTTTGCTTATTATTTTATGATTATTATTTTTAAAAATTATTATTATTATTATTTATTATATTATTATTTTATATTATTTATATTTATATATTTTATTATATTATTATTATTATTATTATTATATTATTATTATATTACAGTTGCAGTAGTTATATTTGTAAGTATTAATTGTATCATTAATAACAGCTTTGTGAACGTCACTATATATATAATTTTATATTTAATTAATGTGACAGAAAGCGAAAAGAAGAGAATAGTTTGGAAAGAGAGAGAGAGAGGAGAAGAGAGAGAGACGAGGAGAGAGAGGAGAGAGAGAGAGAGAGAGACAGAGAGGGAGAGAGGATGAGATGAGAGGAGATGAGAGAGGAGAGGAGCAGAGAGAGATGAAGAGGGAGAAGAGACTGAGGAATAAAATGATTTAAGATTGTAAACAACTCAATTACATCACAATCTTATTCTTAACGTATTTTTAGATTTAAAAAGAAAGAAAGAAGTAGTTAATCATAATATAATAAAAATAAATAATAAAAATAAATTAATAATAATAATATAATAATAGAATATAATAATAATAATAATATAATAATAAGAATAATAATAATAATATAATAATAATAATAATTATAATAATATAAATAATAATATTAAATAACAATATAATTAATAATAATTATCAAAACTAATATATAATATAAATATTAATAATTATATAAAATAATAATAAATAATATATATGAATAATATTATCAATAATAATAAACCAAATCAAATATCTAAAATATTATTTCAAAAATAAGTAATATTAATAACGGTTATATATTACAAATAAAATAATAATAATAATTAAATAATAAAATATATAATAATAATATTTAATAATATAATTCAATTCAAAATCTTATTCAGTAGACGAAAAGTTTCATAATATTTGGTATGTGGAATATTTTTACTAACTGTTCATTGTAACAATTAATTATGAATACATCAATATTTCCAAGTAGCGAAATTGAAAACACTTCCACCAACGAACAATGTGTTGTTCCTATTGAGACCCGAATAATAATTAATAACTATATATAAGAAATGATAATAATAAAGTAAACCATACAATAATAATAATATAATAATATAATTATAATAATATAATAATAATAGTAATATATAATAAAATAATAATAATAATAATAATATAATAATAATAATAATAATATTATAATAATAATATATATATAATAATTAATAATATAAAAATAAATAATATAGTAATAATATAATTTAATGAAATTTCTATATAATAATTAAAAGTTTAATCATTTTTCGAATTCAAAAGAGTAAAGTATTTCGTTCAAAAAAAAGAAGAATATAATAATAATAATAATATAATAATAATAATAATTTAATAATGAATAAGCGAAAGCTAACAAATTTGTCATTAATAATAAGCATTACCTAAATAATAATATTATAATAATAATATTAATAATATAATAATATAACAATAATAATAATAATATGAATAATAATAATAATATATAATAATGAATAAAATAGAAATAATATAATAATAATAATAATTAATATAATAATAATAATATGCTAATATGAATACAATCATAATATATATAATAATAATCATAATATAATAATAAATATATATAATAATAAGATAATAATAATAATTAAAAAATATTTAATAATTAATAATATAAAAAATAAAATAGATATAAAAAATAATTACACTGGCCAAAAAAAAATATTATTCTTTTTGCTGCCAAGTATTTTATACGAATTTATAGTTATTGGGTGTGCTAATATAGAAAATGACATAGTTTTTCTCAAGATTGTCTTAGTTCTTGAGATAGTCATGGGTCTGCGAATATAGTAATAGGTTGCCATATTATTTTTAATGCAATATTTATTACGCAAAAACAATATTATTTTTAGTGTTTATGATTATATATACTTTTATTTTTTCTATTTTTCAGAACATTTTGCATCTCTCGAAGAGCCTGTTTGAATAACCCAAATGTATTCTGCTACATCTGTTTTTATTGCCAGGAGAACAAAGAAGAAATATTACTAACTTGTGAAGCAAGGCATATCCTGGCAAATTTGGAATGAAACCTCGGAGACCAAGGAAATCTTGCTGCCATATGTCTTGTAAACGTGTGTAAAAGAATCTACGTCAAGTGGAATAATGGACGAAGGAAAGGTTTAAAATTTGTGCCTATGGTTTGGCGGGAGGCCAAAAAAATCACCAAGTGAGTTAATTTTGTTTGGGTTATATTTGTGAAGTATATAATGTCCAAAAACTAAATTTGAGTCGTCGGATTTGAATAGCAAGGGCACCTGACACACTCCGACGGATGGTTCCATAAGTGTTCATGTAACTCAGACTAGCATTGTCTATGAAGAAAGGTATCCAGATTTGGTGTGACACGGCACAGTATAGTGAGTATTGAAATATGAATTAAAGTCTTCTTACACACAGTTCTCCCAGGAAGAGATAAATGATTTAGTAGAAGTTAAGTCTCTCCCAGCAAGATTCTGAGCTTTAGCATCTAGACTAAGTGAAAAGCAACTGTCTCATTGCGAATTAATAATACTTTTTTCGGACAAGATAGGTAGTACTTCTCATATTTAATTGAAGAAGAAGACCTAGTGATTAATTGTGAGGATACATCCTTGGACTCCTATCAATAGCTTTACCTAAATTCGCCGAAATTTGCATTATTAATGGATAGTTAACAGAGAAGTCAAGATGTGTTTATTGAAAAATGGCATAAGTTATGCAGTTCAATTCCAATAGTACTCAACTAAACTGAAGAGGTAATTTAAAAATATATAGAAATGCTTGCATAAATTAGATATAATGAACAGGGTATATCGGTGATTTAAGATGGTCAACATCGACTTAATTGTGCACAAGCGCGATTACTAGTAGCTCTTGTTTTCAATAGCTTTGTGGTATAAGATGGGCTAAGATAGACAATGGTAAAAAGTTTGTATGGTGTTAGGAAAATATGACTGTAGTGCATAAATATCATTCCGAACTCACTGTTACAGGGGATAAAATATTTCCCACCACTGTGGCACATCAAACTAAGACTGATGAAGCAATTTTTAGCCTTATATCAAAGATGGTGAATGTTAAATATATTTGCAATTTTCCAAGTTGAGTATTGGAGTAAACTCAAAGCTGGAACTTAGCGGCCCTCAATTCGCCAAATCACAGGATGACAATTCATAATTCATGACTGATATTGAAGATCTGCCTTGAACAGTTTTGGTCTTGGGTTTTTAGAGGAAATTTTGTGGAACCATAAATCTGCCAACTATTTAGATACTCCGTACTGTGAATAATGTTTCAGATTCAAAAATTGAATGCTATAATGAGCAGAAAGTTACACCTGTCTAGCAGTCACTTAATCGTGATTCGATAATCTGAGATGTTATAGTGAGGAATCAAGGGAGGGTTCCATCAAGATTATCAAAGGTGATGGAAGAAAGAACCAGGAAGATGGGATACACACATGATGGCTATTGTTGGAGCAATCAACGTGATTGTCCAATTCTGCACACAGAAAAATCATAGAAGAGATTGCAAATGCTTATGGAATTTCATGTATGATATTGAATGTTTAACCTCAATAACATTTATGTGACTTATCATTAAAATTTGATATATAGTCTTTTCGTGTTGTTTTTTGTGAATACTTACAACTAAAATAAATTGTTGTTAATAATGTATTTTTTTGTGACAACTCGTCCTTAACTCAAAATAAGGCTAATTAAGAAAGGGTCATCATTGATCAGGCAGACAAGTTACCTTATAAAATGAGCTTCAAATGTTTTGCCGCAAAACTTGTCTTCCAATATTTAATAAAACTAATAAATAGTAAAAAATAAATCATTATATTACTATTAAATACATTTTAAATCAAACCAATTTTATTCAGCTCTAAAAATAGATTTAAAAATAATATAAAAAGCTTGCCAAAAAATATTTGATTAATTAATATCTTATAAGAATAATAATAATAAGTAATAATAATATAAAAATTAATAATAATAATTATAATAAAAAATAATAATAATGTCATAATACTAATATAATAATAATAATCAATATAATATAATAATAATAATATATAATATAAAATAATATAATTAATAAATAATAATAAAATAATTATAATATTATATAATGATATATAATATAAATAATAATCATAGTAAATAACAATAAAAATAAATATATTAATAATAAAAATAAAATAATAAATTAATTGAATATTATATAATAAACAAACATTTAAATATAATAATAATATAGATATAATAATAATATATTAAAATAATAATAATAATAATTAATAGTATAATAATAATATTAAATTAATAATAAAAAAATAAAAATGAATATATATAATAACAATATATAAAATAAACTAACATAAAAAAATAATTATATAATATAATAATAATAATAATATATGATAATAAAAAATATAATAATAATATAAGTAATAATAATATAAATAGTAATAATAATAAATAAATCAAATCAACAAATTTCAACGCAAAGAAAAACAAAAAATAATAATATAAATTAAGATATAATAATTAATAGCATTAAAATGATAATAATATAATGAATAAAATAATAATAAATAAATAATATTATAATAATAAGTAATAAATAAAAATATAAATAATAAGTAATATATAATGATTAATAAAGAATATAATAAGATAATAATCATAACTAAACAATAATAAAAGATATAAAAAATATATAACAATATATGCTTATATGAATTAAATAATAATAATTAAATAAATAAAATAATAAAAAAAAAAAGTAATAATAAAATAATATAATATATAAAATAATAATAATAATAATAATCTAATAATTTTCATTTTTAAACAGGTTATAATGATAATTTTGTTGATTTGTGCTTATACTCAATCATAATAATAGTTGATCTAATTAGCTAATAAATAAAATATAATAATAATAATTAATAATGGAAGTGAAATTAATAATGATAATAAAATATAATAAATAATTATAATAATAATGATAATAATGAATAATAATAATAATAATAATAATACATATAAATAATAATAGATAATATTAATAATAGAATAATAAATAAATATAATAACATCAATTAATATAATAACAATAATAATAAAATATAAGTAATAACAATTATAAAATAATAATAATAATAAATAATAATAATATTATGAACTAGTAATAACAATAATAATAATATATAATATATAATAATTATATATAATAATAATAATTAATAATACTATATAATTTATTATATTCATTATTTATTATTATTTTATTATTTTATTATTATCTATTATTATTATTATATGTATTTATTTATTATATTATTATTATTTATTATTATTATTATATTTTTTTCATTTTATTATTATTATTAATTATCAATATTATTTATTATTATTATTATTATATATTATTATTATTATTTTATTATTATTATTATTGATTATTTATTATAATATATTCATATTATTATTATTATTATTATTATTATTATTTTTTATCTATTATTATTATTATTTTTATTATTATTATTCATTTATTATTATATTATTATTTTTATTATTATATATATTATAAATTATTATTATTATTTATTAATTATTATTATATATTATTAATTATTATTATATTATTTTCTTTTTCCCACATTTAATTTCACTTCAAAGAAGGTCCTCTTAATTGATTATAGTTATTATTATTATACTTCTGGTTATAATGTATTCTTGGATAAATATGATTCTTTCTTATAAAATGTAATTAAATTTTGCCTTTGATGGTTGAATGAAAGGTCCAGTTCAAATCCAGTACAACATTTCGGTCAAAAGTTTCGGGAGTACTGAAATGGAGTGGGGATATAAGGAATTCTATAATCATAATAATAATAATAATTAATAATTAATAATAATATAATAATAATAGATAATAATAATAAATAATATACAAATAATAATAATTAATATAATATATAATAATAATAATAATAATTAATAATATAATAATAAATATATACATAAGTATAATAATAATTATTATTATAATTAAAAAAAAATAATAGAAATAATAAAAATAATAAATAATAATATATAATTTTAAATATATATAAAATAAAAATAATAATATGCTAATAAATAATAACATAATGAAACTCAGATGGAATATATATAAGTATAATAATAATATAATAAATAATATATAAAATATCAAATAAAAAAAAAAAACAAAAACAGGAAAAAAAAAATTAAAATGAAAAATAGAAAAAAACTACGAAGAGATGAATTATACAAAGAAAATTAATAATAATATTATGATAATCCACATCTATAAATAATCACAAATATGAATGAAGTAAATAATCATAAATATAATTATAGATATAAAATATATAATAATTAATAATAAGTAATGATATAAATTATAATATATAATAATTTTAAGATAATATAAATTAATAATAATAATTAAAATAATAATAAAATTATAATAATAATGATATTATTATTATATTATTGATTATTATTATTTTATTATTTATTATTCTATTTATTATTCTATAATTTTATATTTTAAATATTTTATTATGTAATAAAATATTAATAATAAATTTATTTTTATTTTATTATTTATATTATTATATTTATATTATTATATTATTATTAATATTATTATTATTATATTATTATATATTATTATTATTAGTGATATTATTATTATTATAATATATTATTATTATATTGTTATATTATTATGTATTATTATTCTAGTATTTATTAATATTATTATTATTATTAATTGATTATTATTATTTTATTATTATTATTATTATTATGATTATTTATTTTATTATTATTATTATTATTATATATTATTATTATTATTATATTATTATTAATTTATTATATGTAGATTAATTTCTTTGGATATTATTGAGCTGAAGTCCATAGAACAAATTCCGCAAATCCCCACTCAAAAGGAGAGGGAACGGGAAATGGGAGGTGGGGATATTAAGGAATTGAAATAAATAATAATATTAATAATAATATAATAATAATAATAATATAATAATAATACATATATATAATATATGAATTAATAATAATTAATAATAATTAATATAATAAAATAAAATAATAATAGTATAATATAAATAAATATTAATAATAATAAATTACATAAGTAATAATAATAATAATAATGAATAATTAAAACAATAATAATAGAAAAATATAATAATTAAAATTTTAATTAAGAAAATAAATTAATTATTAATGATTAATTATATATATAATATAAAATAATTAATAATATGAAAAATAATAATAATATAGTAATATATAGACATAGATAATATAATAAAATAAAAATTAATAGATAATAATGAATTCATAAAAAATAAATATAATAAGAATGAATAATAAATAGATATATAATAATATTATAATTAGATTAATAATAATGAATAATAATAATATTATAGATATAAATATATAACATATATAATAAAGTAATAATAAACAATAACAATTAATAATATAAATAATATAATAAATAATAATAAATAATAAATAATAAAATAGCTATAATATATAATAATATAAACAAACATATAACAATATGAGATAATAGCAATATATTAATAAAAAATGTATTATATTTAATTTAAATAAATTATTATTTATTTATTCATATAGGTAAATTGAATATATTATTTATTATATTATTCTTATTATTATTCTTATTATATATTATATATTATTAATTATTATATATTGATTAATATTATTATATTATTATTAGTTATATATTATTATGTATTATTTATTATTATTATAATAATTATTTTTATTATTATTATTATTATTATTATTATTATTATTATTATTATTATTATTATTATTATTATTATTATTATTATTATTATTATTATTATTATTATTATTATTATTATTATTATGTAATAATTTGTCTTTGGGAAGATTGACTGAAGTCCATCAGAACAAATTCCATCAAATCCCCCCCCCCCCTAAAAGGAGAGAGAGACCGAAATGGGAGGTGGGGGATATAAGGAATCGAACTCATAATCGTGGCTTGTGATTGTAACTCATTAACTGTGTGTGATTAAATGGCCTTGACTTATTGTTATTGGTGATCATATCGCAGCCCCTTTCCACCTTCTTTAGTGGGAAGGGGGGTCCACATTATTATTGGGGATCATATTGTAACCCCTTGATACCCTTGCTTGGTGGGAGAGGGGGTCACATTGTTATTGGTGATCATATCACAGTCCCTTTCCACCCTCTATTGGAGGGGATCATGTCCAAATCCCTTCTCCTCCCCCCTTCACTACGGACTGAGGGTGCCATTAATGGATCTAAGTGCCTTGCTAAGTGATACTAAAAGTAACGACTTCAAATGCCTTCAATACTTTTTCATTTCTTTCTTTTTTAACTATTATTATTATTCGATAAAGGCTATTTTAGTGATGGATCACTTGTCTGAAATAGATATACATATATGAGGAGTATACACTCAGCTTTAGTATGAGTGTATACTTCTCATGTACATACATATAAGAGAAATATACACACATATTAAGGCTTGTATAAACAATTTAAATATACTCATAACTGACACCCAAATAATACGCAATATTATATTATATTATGATTATATTATATTATATTATTTTACATTAAAAAACAAAAATAAAGTAAAAATATGCATTCAAAATGTTGTATAATTATTAATATTATTATTATTATTTATTATTATTAATTATTATTATTATATTATGATTATTATTATTATTATTTATTATTATTATTATTATTGCTATTACTTATTATTATTATATTATTATATAATATATTATATTATTATTATTATGTATTATTATTATTATTATTATTATTATTATTATTATTATTTATTATTATTATTAAATTATTATTATTATTAATTATTATTTATTATTATTATTTTTTATATTACTATTATTATTATTATTATTATTATTATATTAACAATTATTATTATTATTATTATTTATTATTATTATTATTTATTAATTATTATTATTATTAATTATTATTATTATTATTATTTTATTATTTATTATTATTATTATTATTATATTATTATTATATTATTATTATTATTATTAGACTACTTTTAAATAGTTATATGCATACACTCTTTCTAAAATGATTAATTTTCGATTCCTCAAAATCTAAGTTTATTTCATCTTCTAATCGACATTAACACTCCACACAACTATCCTACTCGACGTTACTTCCACACAACTCTACTACTCGACATTAAACTTACACATCAACTATCTACTTGAATTACCTGTCCACACAACATCTACCCTACGTTACCGTTCCACAGAAAGCTCTATCTCGACATTACTTCCACACAACTTTCTATTTGACAGTATCTTCCACATAACTCTCTACTCGGCATTACCTTCCACGCAACTCTCTACTCGACAGCACCTTCCACACAACTCCAACTTTACAAACTCTGATCAACCCTTTTTCTTTTCTAATATTTCTGATATTTCCTTTCCTCTTTCCCTTTCTTGCAATGATTCCATTGTTCCTCTACCTAACCATGTTTCTAAAATAGTTGTTTTTTTCTGAGTCACCTTCGGAAGTTCTTTATTCTATCTTAATAGATTGGGTTATTTGCGGATGTAGTTAGTCATTGTATTAATTAGTCATCATCACATCTGAGGTTGTTTTTCTCATTCGATCTTTTTTGAAAAGATAAATTATAGAACCTTTTGTGCCTTTTTTAGCTACTACCCTCTTACAGATTCTTTCAATCAATTCCTGAAACTGGGACTATTCTTCTTCTATACTCTTTAAGTTATCGTTATTATATGTGTAACAGTTTTATTGAACTTTATGGTCTCCTACTTCTATACCTCATACCTTTGAAGAGATTTTAGGTGATTTTTTTATCTACACAGTCTCATCCTTTCTTATACATATATATGCCTCTGAACCCTGATTTGATAATTATCCTTTCTTCTTACTTACTTACTCCATCACATTTGAGTGTCAAATTTTCAAACGAGGTATATTAAGTCATGGTAATACTTAATCTGAATATCAAATTAATTATTCCCAAGTCTGATGGATTTTGTAGAGTCCTTTAACCTTTTACAACTAGATATGAAAAAATAACTGCATTTGTAAGTACAAAAATATATATGACAAAGACCTTGATTAACAATAAAAAAGTTTCCTCATTTTTACCAATATTTAAAAGTGAAATTTATAAAAACGCAAAAGAAACAACAATAATAAAATAGATAAATTAATAAATAAATTATTAAAATTATTGAAAAATATAATTTATTTAATTTACTTTTTTATTAAATTAAAGTCCAATGTTTAATATTGGTTCCCTCACTCCTATATCAAGAATATTCTCTTTAAGCACTACAAAATCTCACTCTTTTTCTAGAACATTGGCATATAAATATGTAAAGCTTATTAACCGTGTTCGAACACACGAATTCTGGGAAATGAAGGTGATACTTAAAGTTCAATCAACTATTCATGCTGCAATGAATTGCAAACGCATAATCATAAGAATGGCAAATTGCAATCGCAGTGTCATGTAATGGAAAAGTACATGAATGGAGAGAGAGAGAGAGAGAGAGAGAGAGAGAGAGAGAGAGAGAGAAAGAAGGAGAGAGGAGAGAGAGAAGAGAGAGAGAGAGAGAGAGAGAGAGAGAGAGAGAGAGAGAGAGAGAGAGAGATTAAAAAAGAAGAAAGGAAATAAGGAATAAAAAATAAAGAAAAGAGGGAATTAAAAGAGGAGAGAGATGGAGAGAGTATAAAAAAAAATAAAAAATAGTATTTTAAAAGAAAAAGGGATAGAAGTTCAAAGTTTGAGTTTATGTTAAGACATAGCAAGTAAATCAGAAGAAGAAAAAAAGGAGAAGAAAGAATAAAAATAAAAGAGGATTGAAAGAGGCAACTTAGAAAGCAGAGAGAAACTAAAGGGGCCACCAACTTAGAAAAGCAAGGCACGAGTAGAAATAAAATTAAAGGATAGCAACACCGAAAATCTCTCTGCTCTCTCTTCTCTCTCTCTCTCTCTCTCTCTCTGCTCTCTTCTCTCTCTCCTCTCCCCTCCTCTCTTCTCATCCTCTTCATCTGGGCGTCCCCCCTCCCTCTTCCCATGCTCCGTCTCCGACCCCTTTCCCCCCAATCCCACAACTCCTTCACTTCTCCTTGTCCCTTTCCTCTCACTCCTCTTCCCGTGCCTTCACTTCATTTCAGCCCCCTTTACCCCCCCCCTTCGTTCCTATTCACCCTTTTCTTTCCGCCCCCACCCCCCCCCCCCCCTTGGCCTCCGGCCCCCGCCCTCCTCCTTCCCCCCTTTCAGTCCTACGCATCCACTCACGACACTATGCACCACACACCTTCCCTGCCACCCCTATCCCCATCCCTCCCTCCACCTCCCGCCCCACCCACCCCCCGCTCCTGCACCCTACAAGCCCCCCGCCGCGCCTCTGGAGAAGGACATCCATCCAACAAGCTCTAAGCCAAAGTACAAAAAAATTGAAAAATTCGTCAATAAGAATATACTTGATATTCGATTCAAATATTTATTCAAATTTTTCGTTTTCTTCTGTTACGATCAAACATTATATTTTATAGTGCATTTCCCCCCCAACCACACCCCCCCCAACACCCCCACCATAATGACACATACATAAAACACCACACCTACAACATAATATTAGCTATATATATATATATATATAGATACTATATATATATATATATATATATATATATATTATATTATATATAGATAATACTAATATAATAATATAACATATATCGTATGTAAGTTATACTTATAAATAGTTGCGATCTGATGAGGGACAGTGTGGCACAGAGCTATGCGTGGATTTTTGTTCAGTGTTGGTAATAGAACTCTAATGGTTATAAATTTAAGTTTCTTGAAAAAGGTCAAGTATGTGTGGTTTTGCATTATGGCTTCGATCTGACGGTGGATGTTTGAGAGACGTGATGGTTTTTTTTTTTGATAATGCTAAATGAGGTTTTAGATGACGGTCAGTCGGAAAACTTTAGATTAAGTGTTGTCTGGAGGAGGTATAAATGGGTTGCTGGAAAATATGATCGAAAAACACGGAATGGTTCTATAACAGGGTGACTTTGTGGGTGGCGAGAAAAGGAATATATAAAAGAGAATGGTAGGAAGGCTGATTGATTTCTGTGGATGAGAGAGAGGTATGTGTTTGAGTAACACTTTCTTTAACCACACGTGTATTCATAAGGTATTCTATAGTTCGGTGTGGGGAGAATTAAATTGCGAACTGAAAAGATTGATTGATTTTGGTGTTGGGTGAAGATAGGCGGATGGTGGAGTATGTGCTAGGTGGTGTTAAATCAGTGAGCGGTTATTGTAGAATGAGAATATCTCATCATTATGCTGTTTTATGTAACATTAAGTTAATAAGGTCTTGAATGGAGAGGAAGGTAATAAGGAAGGAAGGAAGAATTAAAAGTGAGAGGTTAAATAAACAAGGTAAGAAGGAAAAGTATGTAAGAAACGCTGTGCAAATAAATATCATGTGGAAATGTGAACATAGAGATGTCTATGGTAAATAAATGTCTTAGGAAATCTGTTAGTGATTGCAAGAAAAACATGTGGTTGTGCTAAAGCAGGAAGTAAGAATGTCAACAGTGAGTTGTGGAATGAAGAGGTTATGCAAGCGATTAAAAGTAAGAAGAAGGCCGTTGTTGAATGTGCTAAAAGCCAATGATGAGGTCTCAACAGATAGGTGTTTAGAATTAAATAAGGAGAAAGAAAGAAAGAATAAAAGGGCATGCTTAGAATGAAAATTAGATAAATAAACAGTTTGGAAGGAAGATGAATGGGACTTACAAGTGAATAGGTAGAAGCTCTTCTGGAAAGGAAGCGCAATTGGTTAAGAATGAAAGTAAGGAGAATCTGCATAGAATAATGAAAAGGGAGGAAAAGTGTTGAGGGAACACTTCGAAAATCTGCAAAACATTGGCAGTGATAAAGAGGTGATAGTGAATGTGTGTGGTGTTGATTGTGCAAGAACAAATAGGTATTTTGTGAATGAAAGTCCGATTAGTAAGGCAGGAGGTAATGAAGTAGACGTGAGATGAGAGTTGAAAAAAATCGGGCGAGGTAAATCACGGATAGATGGATTGCTGGTGAAAATGGTCAAGAAACGGTAGACGAGATCGTACTTGAAAGGATTTTGGAAGTTGTGTACAACAAAAACGTTTAATGGTGTAACATAGAGGACACACGGAGAAGCAAGAATATATTGCCTTACATAAGGGTAAGAAGATAGAGGAACTGTAGGAGAAACTATAGAGGGAAAGTAGTAGTTTATTGAGTTTTTTGCAGGGCGAAGATATATGCTGGTATTTCGGTTGAAAGAGTGCGTCTAGTGACTGAAGGACTGATTGGCGAAGAACAAGGGGCAAGTAGAATTAGTAGAGGATGAGGAAATCATTTTTTTTACATCGAAACGAAGGATTCAGAAATTGAGAAAGAAGAAGAATTGGATTTAGGTTTTATGATCTTGCAACAGCCGCATGACAGGATTAATTGGGAAGCTCGGCCTTGACAGGTGTTAGTGATATATGATGTTGGAGGTAGGTTTCTGAATAGAATCAAATGAATGTATGATGATAGTGAAGTATGTGTAAGAATAAATGGGGTTGAAAGTGAATGATTTAATAATAATAGCGGGATGAGGCAGGGATGTGCTATGTCTCTTTGGTTATTTAATTTGTATATGGTTGGGGTTATGAAAAAATTAGAGGTATGGGTGGCACATGAAAGTCTTAGAATGATGGAGAATGGAAGAAAGTGAAAGGTGCCTTGCTTATTGTATGCGCGTTAATTTGCAATTTTTTCTGTTGGTTCCTATAGGCTTGAGAAAAAGAAGAGTTGCTGAGTAGATTATAATCTCTTGTATTTTCATTTATAGATGGGTTTTATTTCTCCTTTGTGATTCTAGGTGAC
The DNA here is from genome assembly GCA_015478945.1 of Trachelipus rathkii. Taxonomy (NCBI): domain Eukaryota; kingdom Metazoa; phylum Arthropoda; class Malacostraca; order Isopoda; family Trachelipodidae; genus Trachelipus; species Trachelipus rathkii. The sequence goes on along the minus strand of JABUQX010060002.1, from coordinate 14,147 downwards.
TAGTTCTGTACGCAATGGCTTAGCACAGCATGGGCGCAAACTGTCAAACTGCAGCAGTGCGGCGCTCAGCGTACATCGAGCACGTCACACGGAGTTAGATAACTCAGGTGGTGACCACACATGAAGGATAAAGTAGCGAGCGCTCGCACACAGAGCTCTAGGTATAGACGCGAACAGCCGCCTTGCACGTTCCGGCGCTCCGAAGTGACGCGAGGAGTCCAGCGTTTCAGACAGGGATTTCATGATGAGCAGCTGAGTGCAGGAAGAAGTCCAGTGCTCTCTGGACGGATAGAATGTTGTTTGATATTTGTTCTTTCTTTCTCTCCTAGAGATATTATTATTAGATATATGTATTATATATTAATATAATTATATTATATAGATTATGCTTTACATTTACTCACTAAAGAAGGATTTGAATATTGAATTATTAATTTATACTCACTTAATGTAATTGATTGTTAATTAGTGCTCGGAAATGAAGTGATACCGCGAAGGCAACAGCTTCTGAAAGTTGTTTTTTTAAAACCCTTCAGCAATTAATAGGAAGGTTCTGGTGCCAATTAAAAACAGTGCTCTCTCTCTGTTACAGCTTCTCGCTCATATACGAAGAGCGTATAAGCTTTTCTCGAAATTCCGCTGCACCGCTCAGATCGCACCGCCACGCAACCGCATATCCGCTCGACCGCACCTCGCACATGTCGAAGCGGCTAGTGTTCACCGTACACCCTGTCTCCTGTCATAATTCGTGATTCACGCACTCCTGACTCCACATCACCAGCGTACTGCGTCCGAATCCCTCACAGTATGCCGTATACTCTCGACTCCTATTCTATGGCTTCACCAAGTGTGGATCTACACCTTGAAAAATTATCTTATGAGTGATGATGTTATGTTAAGTAAATATAAATAACCGAAGGACGCCTATCGATTCTTGAAGGGAAATACTTGAGAAATATTTGACTACCTCTGCTAAGAACTGGCAGGCGTCGGCACTATGGCTCATTGAACGCATTTCGGATTCGTTGTGTAGTATGCGCAAAAAAGAGGTCGTTAAAGATTATAATGATGATAACTAGAAGTTAAAAACATTATGTGAAGAGTGTGTATTGAGTTAGGTGCAGGAGACATCGTATAGACGTGATAGTCTCATCGAAATATGAGGTTTACATCGCCCCTGAGGGTATTCACTCCACTGGATGGGAGAGTGCCCTGGCGCACCTCTCTGTAAAGATATCGTAATGCCAGAAGAGTATGATTCTGATGTATATCACATGACAATATAGAGATTGTTGTGGAGGAGGTATACACGCAAGATGTTTGTAGATCACGTGAGGAGAAGAGAATAGAATTTAGGGCTCTATTTGAGAATGTGAACTGAGGTGTGTGCACTCGAGGCACGGTGTTTTGGTGAGTCGCACGCGCGTGGCGTAGTGAGTGTGCTCAAGCTCTTATTGTAAAGCTCGCGACGGGTATGAATACTCAAAGAACCAATTGTTTGGTGTGTCTCTATAGGCTATCGAACCGATAGATCTCGAATTATGATGGAATAAAAGTCCGAAATATAGGGGTTTAGGCTCCCAACACAAGGCAGTCCCTAACTGAAAAAAAGAGCACAGCGTGCAAAACAGAGGTGGAAGAATGAAGGAAGAAAGATATGAAGGAATCATAAATGAAGGGATAAGACGGGACAAGGAGTACTGTGCGTCGGGATAAGATGTGACAACCGCCAACCACGGCTGGTGGCCCCGATGCCTGCCGAAGTGTATTAAAGTGATTTGTTGTAGATGATATAATTATTGGTGTCTCTTTATTATTGTCTGTTCATTTAGTCTGCGGTAGATCTCTCGAAAGATAATGGTATTCGAGAATCTCCACTCTCAAGAAAAAAAAATAAAAAATTAATGAAATTTCTATATTCTTTTTATGTTAGTAACTTAACAATTTAAAAGTTTTTACATAGCCTCCTATCAGCAGTAAATGCAGTAAATCAGTAAAGTAACAAACCACAATCCAACCACCCTCCTGTCAAATCGTGACCCTATGTGATCTATTGATCTATGATCAATTGATTTTATTTTTTAATAAAATTGGTAACGTTTTACATACTCCAAAGCAGTAAAATCAAGTAAATCAGTAAATCAAACCACATCTCGCCAGCCTCCTTGTCCCATCGTGATGCCATTTGATCTATGATCTATTTGATTCAAGTCATATTTTTTACTAAAATTGTCATGTTTTACGTTACCCTAAATTCAGTATTTATGTACAAACAACAAACCAATACAACTTACTCAGAGGAATAATTTCGTGTAACCATTAACAAAGATTCCGCACCTAACAACTCAGTAAAGTAATTAACATTAGGCACAGAACGTAACCTACTCACGCTTTGCCCAAGCAGTAATCTCTAACCTATATCAATGATTATTTTTACTTAACATTTTAATATTGCAACAAAAAGTTCACCCCTAATCTTAACAACAGTACACATGAATACTAAAAGGATAAATACAAACATAGTACAGTTTTATCCTCTGTAAAGCTAAACTACGAATATAAACATAGTCTCACATACACATGACATATAACAGCTACTTCATTATCTTACACCATCTAAACTCTCTATCGTATTCTAATTCGTATTTTGCAGTAATCGTTTAGTATAACATAACACACTGAGAAACAATATTCTTTATACTATGCTGATTAACACGAAAGTATATCGCCTGGACTATACAAGTATTGCACACACGCTTTTCACACATTAATAAAATCTTAACATAGCCATCATTAATCACACAGCTAACGAGAATAGGAATAATGTCAGAACACAAACCCTAAAACGAGAATCTTACGAAAGCGAAAAAACGTTATGATAACATTAACAAATAGATCCGATACCCTACAACCAGATTAAAGTAACAAACATAGCGTTACAAAAATACGAACCATAGTCACGCTTTTCAAGCAATCTCTAAACTATATCATATGTTAATTTTTACTAATAACATTAGGTTAAATTATTCAACTCATAAATTACTACTCATATATCTTAAACCCATATAGTACTCAATATAATTCACCTAATTAATAGAAATATAAATCAAACATAGTAAAGTTTTTATCCATCAGTAAAGGCTAAAACTATACGATATAACTATTACTATATACATAAAACAATCCAGACAATATTAAACAGCTATCATTAACAACTATAACCTACTGATACTATTGATTCAACTCGTTTTTTTGAGTTATCGAGTTTAAGTCTTAATACATAACATGTAAAACAAATTCTTAATTAACAATGAATCTAACAGGAATATATGCTAATACGTAACAAAGTTTTCACATTAATAAAGCTTAACATATCAATCACCATGAACTAAGGAATATAGTATCAACAACAACTAGCACATACTTACGAGCTAATAAATGGTTAAACATTAACATAATTCCACACTTAAGCAACAGTGATGATCGTACTGGTGATCAAATGATATAATACCGCTAAGTAATAAAGTTTCCACATCATTAAAGCTAACATAGCATCGTGTGAACCAAGAAAATAAATGACAACGACAAAACCTAACACAAACTATACAAACGAATAAACTGTTACCATTAAACAAAGTTCCACACTTAACACAGTAAAGTATAACTAACATTGCATGCTCAAATAGTAACCTATTCATACTTTTTTCATACCATATCTCTAAATATTAACGTTAATCTTACACTGACACAGAAACATTTAGCTAAAATTTATCATACATACCTTGTTCCAGATTATATTATTTTAATATATATACAGACCAACGTAAATATTATGCTCATTCAGTAACAAAGTTATTTACATTTCATAAGTTAATATTACAAAAATTATATTCAATATAACCTTACCTAAAAATATCATAATCCCCTAAAAATAATAAATGTGAGCAAACATAATCAAAGTTTTATTCCCAAACATACAATAAAATTAAGATTCTTTGAATTAAAAATAGTTTAAAAGTGTAATTTAGTATACCGAATTAAGCCAAGTTAAATTCAGTGTAAATCCAAAAAATCCACTCCACGACCCCTCCCACCTAGAGCCTCTCTCCCTACACCACTCGATTGTAATGATCTTTTGATCTTATTGATTCAGAATGATTCATATCACATTAATCGAGTATCATTTCTGGATAAAATAGTATAAAAAGATTAGTTCTTTATATACTTTAACCAACGATAATATATGCATATGAACGTAACATTGTTTTTACAATTAAGAAAACTAACACGGTATTACCAGAACTACGAATATAATGTAAAATGACAAACCTAAACACTTACGCACGAATAAACTACTAACATTAAACAAAGATCCATACTTTAACAACACAAGTTAAGTACCTTAGCAAAGGTACAAATACGATAAACCTATTCTCACATTTGTTCAAGCAATCTCTAACATTACATAGCCAAACTTAATCTAACCAACTATTGATTTAAGTCGCATTTCGAGTATCATTTCGGAAAAACATAGCACAAAATGAGTTCTTGATATACTAACCATCGATAATAGTGCGTAACATTAAAATTTTCACATTAGATAAAGCTATACATAGCATCTATGAAACTAAGTGAAAATATGTACATACGACCAATCTAAACAACTTAAGTGCAACAATTAAACTGTTCTCATTAACAATAGACTTCCACAGAGTTAATACTCAGTAAAGTATACATACATTGCATTAAAAATACGTAAACCCTTATTATACTTTTTCCAGAGCATATCTCTAACAATATTAACGTTAATTTTACATTGAACAATTATTATTTAACAAGAATTTATCATAACCTTGTCTTTAATTATTCATCAACTCCTCTTAATAAATAGTAAACAACAAAGTTTTATCCAAACAATAACATAAAAATAAGTTCTATGAATTAAAATATCATAGTAAGTTGCAATTAGTTTACTGTAACGTTTTACATAAACATAAATCAGTAAATCATGTAAATCGACCATCAACCCCTTCCCACCTCTCCCCCCATGATGACTTGAATCTATTGATCTATTGATTCATGACACATCTCGAGTATCATTCGGATAAACATAACATCAAAAATAAGTTCTTTAATGACTAAACCATCGAATATCAGATTTAAACTTTACATTAAACGTTTTTATAATAGTATAATTAAAGCTAACATAACATAACTTTGAGAACTAATGAATTTAATGTAAAACGACAAACCTAACAACACCATACGTATGAAGAAACCTATACATTTAATTAAACTTCCGCAACTTAAAAGCAGTAAAGTTACCTAACATCTTCGTACAACAACGTAACCATATTTACATGTTCAAGCATAGCTCTAACATTTCGAATCAATTGTTTAATTTACAATTAACATGTAATATTTAAAAAATTTAGCATAAACTGTCTAATATCATATAACAGACAAAGATCATAATGATAATACGTAACAAATTTTATATATACAATCAACATCGTAATATTTAACAAATTCATCTTATAATATATCTAAATATCCATTAATCCTCCAGCTAATAATTGCCAAAACATAAAAGTTTTAACCAAACATAACATAAAAAATAACAAGGTTTTATCTATGTCGTGAATAACAAAAAATAAGTTCTTCTGAATAAAATATCACAGTTAAGGGTAATAGTTCACTGATTTTAAAGCCCGTAAATCAGTAATATCAGGTAAAATTCAAACCACCCATCCCGGACAGTCCCCTACCCATTCCCTACCCGCTGTGATCTATTGACTATTTGAATTCACAGTCATATTTCGAGTATCATTTTTGGATAAACATTACATATAAATAAGTTATTTTATATACTGACCTACGAATATAGGTAGGCAACAAAGTTTAGGCATCAATAAAGCTAATCATATCACTAACCTCAACTAAGATATAATGTACCAAATGCAATCACTAAATCCTCGCCGTTATGAAAATCAGCTAACATCCTGAAAATTCCCTACTTTATCAAAGGTTAAGTAGAACAGGTTTCATACAGTACTCGATATACGTTCCCCGACTTTACTCGTATATTTAGCAACAGTTAAAGAGCCGTATTATATAACAAATATCCCTTAACATAATATAAATGTCGACACAAAATATCAAAGATTACCGCAGCTTGAACTATGAATTGACACTATCTTTATCAAAAGGTTCACTCGTTTCGAGTATAACATCATTTTGAAACTATGAATAAACGTGAGACATTAACAAAAGATCTAGGGCAAATACCTAACATTACTCAACCAAAAACTTAGGTGATCTTCCCTCTCAGGATTCACACCCTTTCATATCGGATCTCGGTAATGGGACGGAGCGTGTGAAGGTTGCGGTACGGTGCGGTTGCGGTGCGTGCGGTACGGTTGCGTGCGATTTCGGCATGCGGCAGTCGAAAAAACACCGAAGGAGACGCTGAAGACTTACGCTGAAGGGGTTTAAAAACCACTCGAAGTGATCCTTCGGTAATCACTCTTTTCGACGTAATCATATAATAATGAATAACAAAATAATAATAATAATAATAAAGAATAATAATAAATAATAATAATAAAATAATATGAATAATAATAATAATAATAATAAATAATAATAGATATTAAATAATATAATAATATATAAAATATAATAAAAATAATAATAAAAACATAAAATAAACATCATGTCAGTGAGCGGACTATCTGCTGATAACATGAATCGCTGTCTGTAACCGACCCAGAATCGGGCCCGGACTCGGAGCGGCGTCGCTGTTACCGCTGCACGGCGGCGGGAATCACGCGCTTGTGGGTACTGTAACTACACCGATCGGACTTGCTGTCGCTTGCGAATGCTGACAATGACAGCGCTCAAGCGGCAGCTGCTACTACTGTCCAGAAATAATACTAAATAAAAAATATAACAATAAATGAAAATAAAATAAATATAAATAATAATAATATAATAAGATAATAAAAATAATAAATAATAATAATATAATAATAATAATAATAAAAAATTAATAATAATAATAATAATAACAGATGTATGGTTAATAAGCAAAATCACATAGTAAAAACACTCCCCTCTTCTGCAGACCCGAACCAACTAGACCCTAATTATTATAATATTATATATAATATATAATATTATTATATATAATATATTAAGTATATATATATATATTATTCATATTATATATTATTATTAAATATTAACTATTAATATATATATAATATATGACTATTTAGGTTATATAATAATAATATATATGTGAGAGTTTAAAATTATAATGTATGATATATTTATTATATATATAAATATGCTAATTAACAATTAATATATTTATATTAATATATATATATATAAAAAGTAAAATTATTATTACTATATAACAATACGACTTAATGTATAATAAATGAGATATTTAATAAATAATAATACACTCAAAGTGTATTATAATATAAAAGATAAATGATTATACTTTCAAATATATATATTTTAAATATAAAATAAAACATTAAGAAATTTCTATATGTCACAGAATATATACTACGAAGCTAATACTAATACTAAACACAGAATATAAAACATTCTTATACATACTTATATAACTAACATATCATAATATACCACTATTTATTAAAATAACAATATAATAATACACTCTATATATGCGACTCATAACTTTTAAAAAACAATAAACAATAAATTTTCAACCACACTATATAAATAATTAAAATGTATTTTGCGGATAATTTAACTGATGCGAAGCATTTGTAATTACAGTTTATAAATATATAATATATATTATAATATATATTATTATATATAATAATATTATATAACTAGCCTCAAATAGATAATACATCTTAAGTTTTTGTATTTGTGATGACATGATGTGAGTTTTATAATAGTTTTTTAAAAGTATATATAGTTAGTAATATATATTATATTATATATTAGCTATATTATATATATATATATATATAATATATATTTATATACTATATATATATATATAATCCTATTAGTATATATATATATATATTATAATGTTATATATGTTTAGTAATATGAGTATATATATATAATATATATTTATATATATAATATGTGTTTTTGTGTGTGTAAGTAATATATGTATATATATATATAGTTAATAGTAATTTTCTGTTTAAGTATATATATATATATAAACTATTAGTGATGTAGTGAGGTTTTAATACTGCATTATAAATATAACACTGTTTTATTAATTGCCGGCTAATATATAATTTATGTTATAATCTTTTCTTTATAATATTATATATATATAATATAATCTCTAGTAACTTTAGTTATTTCCACTATTACTACATATAGGCATTTTATATATAACGATAAAAAATTTTGTGAAAATTCTTATTATAATATTGATATTTCATTATCAACTATTGATATATATAATATACTTCATCCAGCTATTTGTCATATATTAATAAGTAAATATATATATATATATATTATATAAAACTAATATTAATATATATATATAGTATATATATATATAGAAAATATACAAATCATTTAATTATATAATATATTAATATTATATATAATATATATTAATATAGTAATATATATTTTAATATATTATATATATATATATATATATATATATATAATATAGTATATTAATATATATATATTAGTATATATTATATATAATAATAATATAATATATATTATATATTAATTATATATTTATTAATAATAATATATAATATTATTTTATAAATAAATATATATGAATATTTTTATTTATATAATATATTATTTTAATATAATAATATATATATATATATACTTAATATAATAGTATATATATATATTATATATTATTAATATATATATTAAGATTATATATAATTATAATTAATTCATAATATAATATATTAATATATATTATATTATATATAATATATATATATTACCTAATTAATTATATATATAACATATATATTATATATAATATGAATAGATATTAATATATATATTATATATATAATATATATATATAATATATTATATATATATATATATATATATATATATATATTATATATATATAATATATATATATATATATATATATATATATATTATCTATAATATACAATAATATATATATATATATATTATATATATATATTTTATAAGTATATATACACATCACTAATATATACTATATATATATATATATACTATAATATATATTAATAATTATATATTATCATATATTATAATATAGTAATATATATATATAATATATATATTAATATATTACTATATTAATTAATATATTAATATCATAAATATATTAAAGGATATATATATTATATATAATTTATATATATATTATTAATATTATATATATAATATATATATAATATAATAATATATATATTATATATATTATTATATATATTATAAATATATATAATATATTTTATATACTATATATTTATTAATAATATATATATTTTAATATAGCTATATATATTTAATTATTATTATATATATATATATATCTCATATATATTGTGTGTGTGTGTTAGATGATGACTGGATGGTTATCAAATTAATTTATTACTTAATTAATTCGATTTTTAATAAATACATCCCGTTTCCAGCCGGAGACATAAATGAGGATCTCCGGTTATACCTGAGCCAGATTTATTGCTGTATCTTTATTTATAAATACTCTTTATAAATAAACATAAAATTGTAATAAATTTTATTTTACTCTATGCTGGAAATCTGGTTAGTCAAAATGATATAAAATAAATTTTGCATTTATTTTAATATTTATTATCTGACTAAATTAATAAAAAAATGAATTTATTTTTAAATTAATCCCCAAATTGGACTAATTCTTTATACTATCCCCAATCTCATGAGTGAGTAAGAAAAGTGAAGAAAGTGAAGAAACTTAAAATTACTACTATTATTTATTAAATCGATTTAGAATATAGTTTAATACAATATGAAGATATGTAAAACCTTTGAAACTTTTCGGATGAGTAATATATAGTAATGCTATAGGTAATAATATTATATATATATATTAAATATAAAGTATGTTAAGTAATAAGTGTGCGCTGCATCATTATAATATCGGAAAACAGTAAATATGATAGTTATAAGTATATTATATATATAAAATAAGTAATAACATAAATAATACATACGCAATGCCGACATAATATAAGAAACCTACCTGGTCCTACCTTGCTGTTTTATATTATATACTATGATAATATCATTAGGTACCAGCGCACACATTCTCACCCCCATTCTCATTACTCTCATCGTCATCTAAAGAAGGAGATGTAGCGATAACATCGCGCAGATTCCAACCATTCAGCATATGGACTGATATCCGCATATTTTCACTATCCGCATCCTAACCTCCGACTCTCTGACCTCATAGTTAATTTTTTGCCCCGGATAGCGTATAGATAGTATTTCATCTATGATATATGTGAAATAACTCAGTGTTGATGCACATACCCCTTTAATATACTATAATATATATTAATATTATATATTATATATATATATATATATATTAATATTAATATTAATATATATATAATTAATTAATTAATTATATAGTATAAATATATATACTCTATATAATTATTAATTTATATATATTAATATATATAATATTATATATATATATATATATTATTTTATATTTAATTCTAAAAATATAATATAATTATATATTATTAATTAATATAATATATAAATATATATTATATATATATAATATATTATTAATATTATATATATTATAATATAATATATATTAATATAATAATTATATCCTATATATATATATATATATATATATATATATATATTTATATATTATATTAATATAGTAATATATATAATATATATATAATATATTAATTATAATTTAATATATATTATATATATATATATATATTATAGATATGATATTAATATATATATATTAATATAATAGGAATGTTGATATTTATATAAAATCCCCTTAGTGTATTTTCATTCATAATTTAATAATTAATTATTAATATACTAAGCATAAATCACCACATATTTGATTTCTATCATATATATATAATATAGTATAATCATATATATATATATTATAATATATATAATATATATATTTAATATATATATTAATAGTATATATATATATATATATATATATATATATAATAATAATATATATATATTACATATATATATAATATATATATAATATATTATATTATATATATATATAAATATAATATTATATATATATATATGTAATATATAATATATATATATATATTATATATATATATATATATATATGTATATATATTCTTATAGACAAAAGCTGGTAAGAATGTTGATAATGAAATACAAATTAAAAAGAATTTTCACAAATTTCGATAAATCACTTTGGATATAAAACACAAAGTGATTAAAAAACATTTCCCGCAATTAATAACAGTGTTTTATATGCAGAAACACTACACACTAACACGAAACATTCATAACACTACTAGCACACTATCAAGAACACAACAACTCTATGCGACTACATACTTTAAAAACAAAACAATCATGTCATCACACTTAAATGTATTTTGCGGTATTTAAACTGTAATTGTATTTTGTAATTACATTTTTTTGTTTTATATCGTGAAATTAAATATCTGGTTTAAAGTATGGCTTTATTTTTTGTTTTATAAAAAAGAATGTAGTCGCATTAGAGTGCTTTTGTTTGATTAGTGTGCTGTAGTGTAGAATGTTTCGTGTCAGTGATTATGTTTCTGCATATAAGAAAACTCTGTTATTAATTGCGGGAAATGTTTTTAATCACTTTGTGTTTGAAAGCCAAAGTGATTTATCGCAAATTTGTGAAAATTCCTTTTTCAATTTGTATGTTCATTAATCAACCCATTCTTACCAGCTTTGTCTATAAGCCATTATATATACATATATATACTGTTATATATATATACATAATATATATATATATATATATATATACTATATACTATATATAGATATATACTAATATATATATATATATATATATATATATTATAGTATTACAATAGTATAGTTATAATACTATATATACTAAATATTCTATAGTATATATATATATATATCACTTTGAGTATATATATTATATATATACTGAACTATATATATATATATATATATATATTATATATATCATCACCCACATATATCTTATATATATATTATATATTTATAATATATAATAATACTATACATACGTTATATATATATATATATATATAGTATATATAATTATATTAATAATATAATAATATATATATATATTATATACATACTAATATAATATATAATATACCCATATCTCGCATCCGTCTTTCGGTAATATATGGGGATCCGGCGGTGAATGTGCGCTCTGCATATATACGAAACAGAAACAAACGAAAAACCCTACCTACATAGTTCCCAGTACGAAGAAAACAAGACGGCAAGTAATTTCGGAGAAAGAAAACCCCCTCCTACCCTTGCTGTCAACAACCTTTTATGTGAGAATCGCTCGCAGGACAGAACAAATCCACCCTAGAGGTTTTACAGAGACTGCGACAGATTTCTCACTAGTTGCAAACGGACCAAAACATCTTATTCCCAAATGTGCCATGTGCTCTATTCACCTCCCTCCTCAAACGCCTTCGGCAACTATCATATACCCCACCTCACAAAGCCCCACTGCCTCATGTTCTAATATTCCCTATTAGTAAATTATCTGGACTTCTCTTATTCATCTATCCGCTCGCCAATTCAATCAACACACCCGTTTTACTTTCCCACTTCTATATCCAACATATCTCTGCCTTTTCGAACCCCTTTGCATGCTCAATCAACTTTTTCTTCGGCATAAACCAACTCGCCCGCGTCATCACAACTTCCCCCAGCCAGCACACACTCACCCACTGTAATCTTAATAATCACACCAAACAGTACTAGTCACACTATTCTTATCCAATATAATAATCCCACAAGCCCACTCTTCCAAATAAACTTAAATTCAAATTCCTCTCCTCCATTAATCACGAACTTTCTCACACCACACAACCTCCGAAAAAAAAACCTGCTTCAGCCTTGCGCTAATATCTTTCAGCCCAATCTATCTCACACCTAACACTACCTCCGATAATGCGACTCCTGTTCAACCAACTACATAGAACTCCTACCACTCTCGAAACACACATGTTACTACGCTTACTCCTACGTTACTACCCCATCAGTAACACCTTAGAAAATAACACACAATATACCTCTCTCATCCAACTCACAAATACCTTAGTTCTCAATGAATCACATGAACCATTTGACCCAATAATTATCAAAGTGAGTTAATAATTTCAATAATTTATTTAACCCCCCAACAACAAGGCTAGCAAATATTACACCACACACACAACAGTTCAACCAGATCCACACCGAGCAAAACAACCAACCTAACCCACCTAAGCAGCACGCAACAATCAACCAGAACACCTTAGTTCCTTTCTACATTCACAAAGATAATTGTGCCACCAGACACCTTCACTATTCATATTAATACCTGTTCCTACTACACTCTGTAATCATTCGTTCCCTTTCACCCAACATATATCACTAAATATCTAATTACTCAGACATTCTTGCTCTGGCTGAAAGGCACTGAGTCAAAGCGTTCCGCCGGGAAACTACCCCCTCTAACCCTATTCAGGCTATTATATTCACCGAGCATATCATGACAATCTCTCCTTCTATATCGCCTCCTCACCTCATCTCCTCCTATATCTTCTCACTGTATACTCTCTCTACCATAATACAGCTAGATACATAACTAATGGTACATATCTCTCTCAATCTCAAACACCCATAGTCGCTTAAATTTAATAGCCAGCACCCTGTGCATCATCTAATCACTACACTGTAATGCTACTAATATATGTACTCTCGAATAACCGACCCTCTATATTTACAGATCTATAATAATAATATATCTAGTATAGTTATCCTCTCTCCTC